>JAYJMH010064025.1:0-11881 GCA_036873815.1 Phacellophora camtschatica | reverse complement strand
TTTTGCGAGTAGTATGGCCCTCTTCATTTGAGCATTTTGAAAATGTCTGCGCCCCAAAATTAGGAACGTTTGTTAGATTCTTCTTCAAAACATAAGATTCTTAAATGCGGATTTTTACGGTATTAGCTAATCAGGAATATTTATGAAACTCAAATTCAGAAGAATAACTTATAATTTTAAGTTAACGGACAGTTCGAATTTTGGTTTTTATATTATTTCTTTTATTCAGTCATTGGATTATGTGTTTTTCTTATTTAATTTTTCAACTCACAGGTTTTATATAGAGTCTTGAGCTTTTTAGTAAAAAAGACTTCCATTCCGACATTGCTGTTAAAGGACTTAACAAAATAAAACCAGGCTCACTTGAACTTAAATATTATATGAATACTTTCGTGGCATATTTTGAGGCCGGGCATTAGATTTCCTTCCAATTTTGTGGTTTTGTTGACATACTTAAGATTTGTTCAAAGAAGCGCACGTTTTGCTTGACTTCTGGTTGTTCATATTTGCACACAGATTGTTAATCATTTTTCCCGCCATTTCATCGTCATTTTTTTGTAAGCTTTAGAACAGGGTTTTGGAACAGCAGTTCATATTCAAAGAGCTTTGTGTACCTAGCGTACCAATCAATTTCATTGAAATTTCACACAGGTTCATAGAGCATTGTACTTCAAACGTGTGTTAGGATTTTGTACAAAATTGAACAATCGGACTTCTGACAGTCCGGGCATGGTCAAACTATATGATACAATAAACTCATCTTTTGTCCGAAAACTGGTCTCTTTTTTATTATTTCGTGTCACCTTTGTCCCCAAAACAGTACTTTTGGATCAACTGTAGCGTCGGTTATTTTTATGATTCAGAAAAAATTTTTTTGCAAAATCAATAGCTTTTTATGTTCGTCCCTAAACTACAAGCAACTGGACATTGCACTGCAGTTTTCTTGTTTTGCATATTTTTTATGTAAGTATCACAAAGGCAATTGTGGCAAAGCTTGTCCTAAACTGGTCGATTTTTGCTTCTAACTAGAAAGTGGTTAGCACAATGTTAGGAAAAACTATTATTTTCAGCCCGTTCATTCCGTACCATTTTAAAAGACGGCTCTTTACTCGGCCACCTCCAAAATTAACTTTTGGTGTTCATGATCTAAAGGGCTTGACCGAGGTTCAGAGCACTCGGGTGCATATGGATAATGTCAAGAATAGGATAATTAGGGCGCGTATAGGATAATTTCTATCACATTAAATGTATTGTTTGGGGAATTGGTTTTGGCATTATTCAAGCATTTTCAACATTTACAGCTTTTTACGGACATGAATATAACCCTCCAATCTCGTTCAGAACAATTCGTGTACGATTTAACACACGTTTTAACTTAGGCCCGTTCTTCAGAAACAAGCGGAAGAAGAGTGTAAATGTTGAAATGATTACAATCTAATCTTATTACTCGTTGTTGTCGTGTCTCAAAGGATTTATTCTTTACAAACTTTTGATTTCCTTGGAAAAAATTAATTTCTTTGTTGAAAATTTGTTATTTTTACTTGGGCCCATATTATAGGATAATTTCATTCGGATGCAAATAGGATAATTTTTTTCGAAGTCTTTTCGTGAATTTTTCGTTATTATTCCAATTACAAAGCATTCTATTCCTTACAAACTTTTGATTTTATTCGAATAAAAATAACAAGTCTTTTTGTGAACTTTTTGTTTTTATTCCAATTAGAAGTTAGATTCTTCGAGTTAGTTCAATTTTTAGTCCGTAAAAACTTTTCATTCTAAAATTTGATGTAATGGAAATCGTAAAAACAAGAAACTTGATGTAATAGAAATGATCCTTTTTAAAAATAGTTCTTGGTAGTTAACTTAAAATTTGATGTCTAGTTTGATAATCTTTGTGCATCGAGAGTCGAGATATTACTTCTGAAATTTCAAATCTGCCTCCAAACCCAAACCAGAGGTCTAGAGTTTGGTCTAAACTAGGTTTTTGGAATTCCCAAATCATAGCCTTTTATGAAATAAATTTAATGGTGCATGGAAACACACTCTTAACGAAATCCAAAAACTGAAATGTAAACGATTATTTCTGAATGCAGCCACTATGAAATGCTTTCTCTTTTTTTCAGCATTTTTACTTAAATCTACCAAAATGAAACAAAGTTTAATTTTCAAAAAATGTAGCCATGGACGACTCATTTTCAAGATTCTCTTTGGAATCATTGTTTAGATTAGTTTTCAAAAACAAAGAATGTTGTCTGGAATACCGCCGTAATTCAAAAAATCCTATGACACGACCCTGAATTTATATACATTGTTTGTACATCGATGAGCGTATGCCTTAGCTAGTTAAGCTATGCTTTACTTGGGTCATATAGGATTCTATTCAACGTTTTTGCTGTTATATTGTAGTTTAAGTTAATTGAATTCAATGAATAAGTTGAATTGAATTGAACTAACTTATTAACGCTATGTTTCATATTAAAATGTTGAAACAAAAATTTTTTTTGTTTTAATCCAGATTCATCTAAAAAATGACAACAAACAGCAAAATGAGGTTGATTCGCTTTCTTTGCTCGATGCTATTGATACGATGTGTTGAAAATGAATGCCAGTCAACAAAAGGAATCACATTTAAAGAATATCCTTCCAAGTATCTGATTGCGAAACCATTCACTGTTTTACACATCATGGTAGAACTAGAG
Organism: Phacellophora camtschatica; assembly: GCA_036873815.1. Classification (NCBI taxonomy): domain Eukaryota; kingdom Metazoa; phylum Cnidaria; class Scyphozoa; order Semaeostomeae; family Ulmaridae; genus Phacellophora; species Phacellophora camtschatica. The sequence continues at coordinate 9,182 of JAYJMH010064025.1, read as the reverse complement.
TGCTTGTTTGCATGTGAGGCAAACAACAGGTGCAATTCTTTGAACATCAAAATAGTGGAGGACAAGAAAATCTGCGAGTTACTTACTGAAGACTCAACTACATCAACACTAATTTCTTCAAGTAATTCCAATTTTCATGAAGTCGTTGTTCATGTGAAAGTAAGTCAGTTTTAACCTGAAAAGCTACGATCAAAAATAACCCTAAAAATATTATGTACTAATTTCCAACAAGTATTCTGTCCTAATTAAAAAACAATGTCAATCCTCGTCAATAGCATTGCAAGGCAATAAAGCAGTGTAATCTTTCCAAATTTTGCATTGCGGCAAAACCTATAACTTTCTTCGGAAAAAAAACACAAAGCTTTTTAGTCGTCCATTCCGTAGCATATTTGGGATATGTTCACAGTAATTTAAATATTATTGAAAGAAAATGTTCTCCTTATTTTACATTATAGAACGTGCCAATCCTAACTCGTGTGTATTGCGAACCAGAATGCAGATACTTTGACTCATGCAAAAATTCTCTCGCACAAAAATGCCGATGTCTATCCGGTAAGTTTCTAAACTATTTTATTTGTTTTCACCAGGACCTGTTTACAAGGCGAAAGATCCATTGTTTTGATAATGCTTCCATTGTTTTCATAATTTAGAGCAATAGAAATCATCAAAATTAATGTACATGCAATAATGATAAGAAAAAACTCCTTGCCCTGCAGACTGGCCTACTGCCCGAAGGAGATCTACGAAATTTCCTAAACAAGAACGTAATGAGAAGTTAGCGAAAAGTAATTAGGCATCCGCAGTTTAGGACTCGAGCCTGCAGACAATAAATTTTGCAATTCAGCTACCAGAAAGATTTTCCTTGAGCTGTCTACTAGGGCAATAGTAGCTCTTAAAGTAGAAAAATTCGAGGCTTTCAGGACGACGGATTCTATTATAGTCAAATTTTGATTAGAATTCAGAGCTTCCTTATATACAAAACCCAGCACAAGAAGATTCCATCGTATAATAAGGATCGTAAACCCTCCCTGCAAACAGACCCTTGGGCTTTCTTGACCTTTAAGTTGCGTTTCTGGTGTCTGAATTGATTGTCTTCAAAATTCTTTAAAGATGTAAATCCATATTATTTGTAACGTTCATTAAAGTATGTTTTTTGGTGTAATTATTCAATTAATCTCATAGTTTCGTCAGATAACAACCATAATTTCCAGGACATAATTTAAATAATGCTAAGTTATTGCTGTTTCTATAAGAAAATTTAAACCTGGACTATTTACCTTGAGCGCCTTTCATTGTAGTAAGGCGAATATCTCAGGTAACTCAGATGCGAGTTTACTCGTCCCAGACCTCAATTTAAAAATGAAAGGCGCGTGTCGCTAGGCAGACTTTTAGAGAGAATATTCAGTAATTTAGTATTTAATAACCTTCCCGTTCACGTTATTTTTTGTTCACGGCAATTACGTAACGTAATATACTTGCCCCAAAAGTATTTGTATTGCATCGGTTTTCTTGGTAGCTGCGGTGGAGTAAAATATCGAAGCTGTAGTAAAATAATAAAATTATATATCAGCTCAAAGGTCATTTCAAGCCAATGTCAAATATACAAGTTACATTTTATTATCTTTTACAAGTCAAAAGTTATTGTACTTTAAATGTAGAATCATCAAATAAAATGACGTCATCGATCACGTGACGACAAAAAATTTTCGCGAGAGGTATTCGGCGGATTTTGAAAGTCCATTACCTCATCTATCAGATTCAGTTGAAAAAAACATAGGTTAGCATGTTTGTTAGATTGTTAGACCATATGCCCTGTCTATTTCCTTGTTAATGATTAAGTAGCTTTACAGATTGTACGAAAATTAGTCCTAAAGATTGTACAAAAATCATGAATACAGTAATTCAAAATTATGCGGATATTTTTGTGTGTACCTCACAGTAGACCATATTATCTCATTATAAACATGTCTTTATTGGGTTCAAACAATAGCCATTGAAAGCATGCAAAACTCTCCATTGCAGGAAGGATTTTACCTCTTCAAGATGGCAAGACGATTATGGTCACGCCTTTTGGAAACAAATATGCATCAATAACAATTGATGTTCCAAATGGCACCTACAAAATGAAGCTGGTCTTTAAAAATGGGATGATAACTTGCAACAGTTGGGCAAATACCAATAGATTTGGGTGCATTTTGAAAGATGGCACAAACAAGATTTTGATGGTAGTCACAAACGACAGTGACGACGTGCTACTCCCAGGTCCGAATGGCTACTCCCACGATGGGGCAATAAGTAATTCAAATTTTGTAATTTTCAATGATCCAATACAATTGACAAAAGGAAAGATCATCCGTATTTGGCACAAGGAAGATTTAAATGACTCCCACGATACAGATAATGCTGGGGTGATTTTCATCAATGTTGTCCTTTGGGAGCAGCAATGAGAACAGGAATTCTCCTAAGATTGTGACTTTCATTGATGCTAGGTAAGTTTAATGGAATCACAATGTCCTTAAGAATGTGTTTTTGAAAATATTTGGCCAAACATAAATAAACCCAATTTACTTATCCCAAGAAATATCAAAATGACCAGGTTCCCCTGAGACCGATAGAGTGCGATATGCATAAGATATACCACACGTGACTAAGGCGTATAAACACTGAAGCGAGGCTAAAGTCCTCACACGTCGATAGTGATTTTGCATGTTAACGTAATCCCCTCCTCCCTAGCCTACGCATAGCCTACGCGTAGCCTTAAAACTCTTTTGACGAAGGAGAATGATGAGTCTGCATGCACGCTACTCCCTCTCCCTCATTGAAAAAAAGAAGTTAACCATGTGTGAGCTCGACATTGTTCAAAATCACTAGACTGTCCTTACTGTACACAGGGGCGTCCCCATAGGGGGGGGGCGTTGTACCCCCAATATTTCATCTGTCGGCACAAACGAAATTTTTGTCGGCAAATTAAGATATATTCCAAACAGAGAAGGCAAATTTCTGTCAGAAATTATTTGTATAAATGTCGCCATTGGACCACTGATTTTCAAACTTATTAGCAAAAAATCCGTTATTGTTTTCCGGAAAAGATCACGACTTGCAATTGGCCGACAAGCATTCTTGTTAGAAAATATGACACGACAGCCAATATAGCATTCTAAATTAAAAATTTTTTGTTTTTGTCACTTCCATCATCCTGTGTTAGAAATGTACTTTCGAACTTGAAATAACTACGCCAGCCTCTAGCAATCTTAAGTGTAAAAATTTCGCAAAACAACTCCCCGTCAATAGTTTATTAATGTGATGTAGAAACCAAACAGTCAATCTAGTCAAAAAACAGTGAAAAACTAAACCTTTATCGTCATTAGAATCCAAAAACAGGCTCGATAGCCATTCCAGCAATTTTATAATTTTGCTAAACCTTTATGTCAGATGTTTGACCTACCTTGAAGTGAAGGTCAATCATCGATATAAAACAAATATTTGAGTCGTTCTAAGCCAATCTGAAGGACGTGGTCACAAAAATTTCCCGGGGAGTATCCCCCAGGGCCCCCTAACATACGTCACAAGCTGCAAAAATACTACAAGTGCGATTTGTTTCTAGTAACCACGCCCTTTTTGTAGGCAAATTTTGAAATTGTACCCCCCCAAAAAATATTTTTTAGTTTCGCCCCTGGTCAAAAACCTACAGCGACTGGCATTCGAAATACATAAAACTAAAAACCAAACAAATCCATCATTCATGAGTGAAATTTTTCAAATTTCAAAAACACTTAGCTTTTAGCTGACCCTTAATTTTCAGTACTGGCTAATTAATTTTTATACATTTCCACAGATGGTTTCACCAAGTAAGATCCTACAACAGAAACATTGCAGTGAATGTTTGGTTTACACATCCATTGCACATTAACGAAACAGACTGTGTTGGAAAGGAATGGAAGAACCATTACCCACCATTAAGCAAATACAAACTGAAATCTAACGATGGTGCAAGGTTTGTTTTTAATTTTTGCTTTTATTTTAGAAGATTTATTAAACCAGTGATGAGTGTCCCAAAGAAGGGACATGTTTTGATATAATCTAACATAATCTAATGATAAAGATCTTGGTTTACGTATTTAATATCACAAATGCAGTTATCCTGCTGACAATTTACTACCTTGTACTAACACAGCAAATGTCTGGAGGAGTGCTGCGATATTCATCTCCAAGTTTAACAGATCCCGATCTAATCAAAGTCTTTCAATCTCTATTATGCATACCGGGTGAACCAAAAAAGTAAGATCGATTGATTGACCGGGTGGACCACTAAAAACTACAGAAGCTAGATCCAACACAGTTCTTTAAAAGAAAGTCAAAGCGAAATTTGATTCGTTCCAGCTTGTTGATGAAAGTCTGAACTCGTGTTTGTTGTAACATTTAGTCTTACTTGATGAAAAATGCCTTCTGGCAATTCACTAATGAGAAGCTATCGATTACTTTGCCTGAAATAAATTGAAGCATTCGTTGCTACATTTGAGTCTCCGTTTTTCATTTGGAACAAAGATGTGTTTGAAAAAATCTTTCTCTGATTCGGGAGAAATGTTTGCACTTTGTTTTCACTTGTCAATTACAAATCTTTATCTTTGTTCTAAATTTAAAAAAACTTCGACCGAGGGATATGATCACAAACGCTTCATTTATTCCAGCAGCAGACAAATGGCAATTTTTTGGAAGGCATTTTTCATAAAATAAGACAGAATCTGGAACAAATAAAATTTCAATTTGGCCTATTTTCTTGAGAAACTGGGTTCGACCAGCTTGTGTAGTTTTTTGTGGTCTATACCCAGTTCAGGTTTTTTTTATTCCCTCTTCCAATAATTAAAGTTTCTTCTGTAACTAAACTACAATATGATGATACCATCTACAAATACACTACATTCAAGACGAACGTTTATCAGCATGGTAATTTATCCTTTATAAATTTCAGACAATATTTAGCATTGGAAGTCAAAACCAAAGGAAAGATTGGTAGGAAGGAGTTTTTAAAATTTTTATTGGTGAGTTGTCTTTTTTTGCAATTTAACATTCATTTTAGTGTAACTTTTTCTCTTTTCCGAAAGAGTAACCTTTAATAACCCGTTAGAATTTCATGCTTTGATGCATTCAAAAAGCTGCCATATGGCTACGTTTTATCAAGGACAAGCATTCCTACAATTACAGAAGAGAGAATGCAAGATGAATTTACCCAGGATGACATGGTCGCAGTTAGATCATGGTCGAGATAATCACACACACACACCATCTCTAGATGCATGACAAATATTATTCGTTCTTAAAATACACATTTCAAAATAACTTTTTAAGAACGAAATGTCCGACTGTTAGTTGTCATATATCTCGGTATGGTGTGTGTGCTTATCTCGGTTATGATCTATTATCTACCAGATGACATGGAAACTATGAAATCTATCATTTTTCTGTTCGGCAGTGCAAAAAGTTGTTAAATTGAATTATTAATAAAGTTGAATTGAAATGAGTTGTATTGCAAAATACAACACTATACTACGTTTGATACTTTTCAAACTGTACAAGGTTCCACTCTTTATACTTTGTAGACTTCATTGGAAACCGATCGGAGATTGGCACGACAGGTAAGAGTTATTATTTTAACATTTATATGCTATAATTATTATTATCATTGGAGATGCTATACTGATTTATTTTCTTGCAAGTCAGGATATTGTGTTATTGGATTATTTATTTATTATTGTAAAACTAAACCTGAATATCATCCTTTTTTCGGCTAGGATCTTGCCATGAAATATTTTACGGAGAATGGCATGAAAATATTTTCATTTGGCAACAGCAACGAATGTTTCATTCTCATGGTTTTTCCTATTAAGATGTATAAAATAACCCCAGATCTATAAGTCCTAGTCTACCGTATTTGCATCAACAGTTTCCTGAACCAACATCTCGATTCTATTCACAACAATCTGCAGGCCATGACCTTCCAACATCCATCGACAGTATTTCGTACAACCCGCATCACCACAGTGTGCTTGCGAACGGTTTGAAATTATTTTCATTCATTCACCTGAAAAGTTTGGAAATGAAATTCACCAAGTGATAAGTTGCTTGTCTGACATTCCACAGATTCCAGATTCCAGCCCTGCACACATCAGATTCGGCGTGACCTTGGTTATTAATTCGTTTAGGTGTTTGTGGCGCGGTGGTGTAATCATCTGACTTTGGAGCCAAGGGTAGTCAGACAAGACCAGGGCTCAAACCTCAACTACGACAGCGCCATGACAAGGAGCCAAGATCAGTTAATGATGTAGCCATTTTTGAATCCTAGCGCTTGGCGCTAAAACCCGCAACTCCACCTTTACTTAACTTCAGCTCACCTCATTAATACCGCATTCACACTGACACTGTAAATCCAGCTTTGTCTAATCCAGATAAAATTTCAACCAAGCAAATGCATTCGAATTCTCGAATTAACCAATTAGAATGCATTATTCGATAATCTGGATTATCGAATAAGTTTAACCTGGACTCATTTTCAGTGTGAATGCAGTATTGTACCAAGATGTAAGATGGGTACCTCTTGATGATGGACGAACAACGTTTGGTGGCTGCACGAATCGACTAAATCATCAGGGCTACAAAAATTATAACTAACAATCCTTAGCTAAAGAGGTGATAGAATTGTGAAGCGCCTTTAAAAATTTTTAAACAGGGAATTTAAAAAAAAGAAACGATTGCGGTTTCAAAGATGACGATACTATGTGCGAGTTGAAAGAATAGATTTCACACTCTGAGGGCACTCAATCAAATCAAAATAAATAAAGACAGGAGAACTTTATGATTTCGTTTATTATGATTAGCTTGGCTGCGTTGAAGGTGCGAAATCTATTCTTTACAGTGACAAACCGCATCGTCATGTTCGAACTGAATCTTTTGTTTTTCATGATTCTCTCTTTTTGTGTTTGTGGAATGCAAATAAGTGGCTTTTACCTTTTTAAAAATACAGATTTCCGGTGTTTTTCAGGCCATCGATTTAATCGACAAGAACAACGATGAGTACATAACAATGGATGATATTGATGCGTTGACTGATAAAGATTTGACTACTATTAGGCAAATGATGCCAATGGGAGCTGATTTGGAAGATGGCCCGGATGAAGAAGGGGCAGATGAAGATGGCGAAGCAATGCCCCCCGATGGCAAGGATGAAATCCAAGTGGATGACGAAATGGCAGCAGAGGATGAAGTCGGTGATGGCTTTCCAGAAGATGAATTAACATTGCAAGATCAACCTAAACGAACAGGTGATAATGGCGAAGATAACCTTCATACCGAGTTGTAGAATTTAAATTGGCTTGCATATCATTTTAACGCTTTCGCATCACCGTATGGTCATTTGAACCCCCAAACGCGTGTTGGTGCAGTGAACGAAAACAAACGCTTTACGTTATTTATTACTGCACCTGTTGCTTAAAAAGTTACTTTTTCAAGATCGACAGAATTATTCCTTGTGGACATTTAATATTTTCTTCCAAATGATACCAAATGAACTGAAAGTTTTTTCTCTGCGATCTGACGAACATAATGAGTGAATTGTTGGAAGTTTTTCGACATTTACTGTCAAGATATCAACTAGACTCACTCCGTAAGTTCGCCCCCTATTATCGCAACCCCACCTTTTGACCCCTCTTCGCCCTCATTCCTCTCAAATACTTTGGTGAGTGGAAGGTGGGGTTGGCTACTGGTTAAGGTGGTAGCCAAAGTACGAATCGTGTAATTAGTGTGTATGACCGGTGTTAGATCATAGTCAAGACAATGCCACACACCATCTCTAGATATATGACAAATAATAGTTATACATTTCGTTCTAAAAAAGCCACTTTGAAATCTGTATTTTATGAACGATAGTATTTGTCATGTATCTAGAGATGTTGTGTGTCATTGATCTAGCACTGACCAGTCTGGATATCAACCACACGAAACTAAACAGCTTTAACCTAGACGTGCAGCCTCGAAATGTAAGTTACGTGTGCTTTGTAACACAATTTGGGTTGCAACCCAAAGACAACATGAAGATAACTTCCTGAATCGACCTCGTAAAAGCTGAATCTTCATCAAATACTCACTATCAATCACTAACAAATTTTATTCAACGACTCTATGATGCTGTCTTTAGTGAACATGCTTAAATATCCCATCTCTTTGCTTTTCAAAATATTGACCGATGATAATAATACACGCACATTTTGTATGAGGGAATATGTTTGTAATATTTTACAGCAAAATATCAAAGTTTGTATTTTTTTGTCTTTATTTCTTTCACCTATTGAAACTACTTTCTTTTAATTTAACAATGAAAAACGAAATAAACTTACTTTTAACAAATGAAATGCGATGAGAACCAATTACAATTAGAACCAATTAGCTGATATGCAATGCATTTAAAAGCTGTGCATTGCATTCTTACCGGCTTGTTGGCTGAATGTTCACAAATTAAGTAAGGCTTGGTGCTTCGATTGCCACAAGAGGCTTTCCCAATTCAGCTTTGACAATCGTAGGTATCTGCATTTTCTGAGCGAGATAAATTCTTTCAACGAATATTGTTGGCCAGGCTGATAAACTGGAAATACGACGCCTTTATCATCAAACGAAATGTACTCTGGGGAGCCATTCACGTCTTGGAGAGTCTGAGAAATAATGAATATCATGAACATTTGCGTTCTAGATGCTGAACAGTCTTTTTTATTTAAGTTGCTAACACTTTACTTGGTATTCCAGCGTGTGAGAGAATGTTGTAGGCCTATTTGATAGTTTGTTTAAATTTTGGTATTAGCCAATCACATTATTAAAAGACGAAAGATACAAAACGATAATTTTTAAAAGTTTCAACATCAAAAAACCAATTTAAAAAAATTTAATTCAGCGTCTTTTGATTCCCGAAACTTAGCCTATACCTTTAGCGCTATGTGGCCAAAACCATAAATAAAACGGCAAGTCATTGGGCTGGTATGCCAAGTCATACGAACCCGAGCATTCTTGTGTAATGTTAATATTTTTTTTGTCGGAAAATATTTTTACTTCTCACTTCCAGCCTGCAATAGGCCATTCCCTTAATTACGTCATAGGTGTTGACGCGCGCAATGAATTCTGGTAGTTGTATTTAAGCGTGT
>JAYJMH010064014.1:0-11881 GCA_036873815.1 Phacellophora camtschatica | reverse complement strand
GAACAAGGCCCAGATTTTCTTCCACACCAACAACAATTATGCCCACTTCGCCATGGAAATAGGCCTAACCTAAAACCACCCCTTTTCCTATGCTCCGACAAGGTTGGTATAATAACGAATTAAAAAGGCTTATACGTACCAATGATTCAATCGAGCTCTCTTGTTGAAACCTGCTTCCAGATTTTTAATATGTTTCTCAAAAAATCATCTCTACCTTCACCAACTTCTGCTTTTTCGACGAAGGGATTGTCCTGGTTGATATGGTTATGGCGCATGGGCCACCAAGTTCAACACTGCATAATCACTATCTTCATCAAATTCAAGAGATAAATTATCTGTAGAAACACTACTCGATCTTGTTGACTCACTATCAGACATCGTCCAGCTCCAAAGTTTATCCAAACATTATAAAAATCAAATTTATATGAAGCGCACTCGAATTTTGCCTGCACGAATCACTGAAGAATGTCTGAATGGAGGAATCACGAGTCATATGATCTACGTCACAAGACGCAAGAAAAATTCGCGCGACCTACCACTTTTCAAAAAATAATTAAAAATACTTTTAGATATCACAATGTGATAAACTTACTACCATTCTTGTCAGAAAATGTCAAATTTTCATAAAATACAATAAAATCGAGGTCGAAAATTTGGTTGCATAAGCACTTTAAGAATCGTAGTTTGCTTTTCCGATTCTCTGTCTTTGGTTTCCCATTATCCTTGAATTTTTAGTGTGTCCTACCATCTATGTGTGTTCTTATTTTCATGTTTTTTCTACTTTTTAGCTTCTCCTCTCGCATGCATTCACACCATGCCCCCCCCCCCCCCCCCACTGTGGAGTCTACCATGTATGTACCAGTTTGAGATGTGCTATTTTTTGGGGTTGGTTTTTCAGACGGAAAATAAATTTTAGGGCATCATTTTTAGGAAAATCAAAAATTTTGTGGTATCCTCTTTTAAAATACATGATTATATTGTTAGTTCTTTGTCAAAATTGTTATTTTCAATTTCTTATAATTTTTGGGGTATGGTTTTTGAAAAATTGATAAAGCGAAAAATTATCATATAATAAACTCACCTTACAGAAATGTATGCCACGAAAAGTGAAAGTATCATTGCATTTAAGAACAGACAAAGTCAAGTCTGAAACTACCCTGGCAAGTTCTATTGTGTCACAGATATCACAAGCCACTGATGATGCTCCAAATGCACGATTACAATTGGTGTTGCAATCAGGAAATGAAATCTGTAAAATAGAAGCAAACATCAAATCATGTATATTATTTGTTAAATATTTTGTGTTTGTTGGGTGCTCATTGATTGCAAGCATTTGCAATATCCGACAAAAACGTTTCATTTTATTTGTGTTCAATACATTTTATTACTCCCTGTCTCAAGCATTTGATAACTTAAACAAAAACATTTTATTTACTTGTGTTCAAAACATTTAAATGCTCCTTGTCTCAAGCATTTGCATATTATAACAAAAAGCATTTCATTTATTTTCTTTTCACTGCACACTGCATTGCCATTTCTATCAAAAAAATCTTCGTCTTTTTTCTTATTTTTATCGACAATAACAGTTTTTATCGTTGTTTTCCCATATAGATTATTACTCAAATTCTCAAAGATTTGCTATCTTGAAGGAAGTTTCCTTTTCGGCTAGGATCAGAGAAAGCTGTAGTCGATTAGCGATTTTCTCAAATGCAAAACACCATAGTAAATGTCAAAAAGCTATGCGAGACAGCAAAAGATTAACAAATCAACAAAACATACCTTTTACATAGGTTTGCTTAGACATAACTTAAATAAAATGTTTCTGATTAAGATCATTATGAAAACGACTAAAATATGCTATTAAGTTGAGCTAAGAGTAGGAATTCAAACATTTTTTGTTTGCCTTGCGATGCTTATCATAAAGCCAGATCTGGTACTGTTTGACACAGTCTATAGTAATTGCATACCCAAATCGCTAATTGGTCACCAAATTAATTTAACAATAACATTAAGATGACTAAATTAAATTAGCAGCGAGAGAAAATCTAATTTTGTGAAGATCTATGTCCTCAAAAGAAGTCCAGCCGAATAATGCTAAAGACAAACATTGGTTTAGATAATTTTTCATTTTAGCAGGATCCTAAAACGATGAAAAAAGCAAGTTATGCTAACAGTGGAATAGGGTAACTTGGAGAGAGTTTGCTGTTGCAAACACAAAACATTTGGTCAGTCAAAAACAGACATTAGCTCAATAATCATCTTAAAAAATATTAAAATTCAAGTTGACAGTTTGATAACGGCACATAAATACATTGTATATTCTCTCAATATCAATCAATGGCAGAAAGCAAACATACAATTGAAAACTCACATTGTAAGTATGCAAAACCCCCGATACTGCAGCAATAGCATTGTGGAATTTTACCAGATCGGTGATGCTTTTCTCGATATCTCCTTGATTGATTTTTTCATAGTTAGCATTGCAATCCATCGTTTCGGCCCCAATTGTCTCAATAGCATGGAGAATGCTCTTCAGGGATGGCAGCCATTTACGTAAACATGCAGAGCTTGATATATTGTTGCAAAGCTAAAATATAAACAATTGCATTTGTTTACTCGTAAAGATCACTTCGAATTTCGTTACCTTTGAAAATGTTTCTTTTTTTTTCTGAAAGTATACACGTATCAAGTCAAAAGTCAAATCAAACTAGAGGTTCGTTGTCCAGCCCGTGAATTAACATTGAAATCGAAATCTTATCCCCATTTCTTATCCCCACATCTAGTTATCTTAGTTATTCATCTTATCCCCCTCCCCCAACTGTTCATCCTATCCCCACTCCCTCCAGTTATTCACCCAGTCCCCATTTCCTCCAGTTTTTCATCATATCCCCACTTTCCCCCTGTTAATCATCTTTGAAAAATGTCTTCCTACCTGAAAGTATGTTTCAAGCCAAAAGTCTTATCAAACAAAAGATTCAATCCCAATTTTTTTTAACTAACATTTTAAAATCTTTTAATCTAAATCTTTTTTTGTCATAAAGATAAAATCTTATAAAAAATTCCTATTCAAATCTTTTTTCAAATCAAATTTGATTTCTTTTCAAATAATTCTAAATAATGTTAATGTTCATATTATAGAAGCAAAATACACGAAGAGCTGTAAAAACTACCTCGTTCTCAAAACACTGACTACATCCCAGATGATATTTCATTTTATAGTACATGGATGACACTGAATCCTTTGAAACAAACTCACACCTTCCCTGAAAACAATAAGGAAATCATGAGTCATCAACAACAAATAGATAAACTCATGACAGCAATATCCACTGGAATAATAAACATTTTAAAAGCATTTTTTAATTTGATGGACTATTTGTGGCTACAGTAAGCTAACAATTTGAAGACATTTGACATGAGAAAGCTATTGGGCAGTTCAATAAAAATCCCCACGCTTGCAATGTTACGGCAGAGGAGATTTTGTTTTGTCAATTTGTTTTTTCTTGTCTTTGATGTGAGAGACATCAACATAAAGTCTGGTACCCTGTTTACCAAAATCCACTGGTAAAGTAAAACATAACTCACTTTTTCAAAGAAATAATGTAATATTTTAAGCAGTTTGCAGCAATATAAGTCCTTTCATTGAGCATAAACCAGTGAATATCTGGTAGCTATTGGCATACGAGCTAACAAAATACAAATTAAAGTTGTCAAAATGTCCAGCGATGCTTATATACTCTGATATTTATGGTTGAGCCTTTTTGGAGCGCAAACATTTCATCCAGATTCAATAATACACATGCATGCGCTCAGCATTGTTGACAACCCGGTCAAACGACTCTACCGGACTTAAAAAATCCAGTGAAAAAAATGAATCGTTGCCCCGAGGCGTTATAGAGATTGTTTGTGCCACACGGTATTTTAAGCAAGATAAGAAATTCAAAACTACAGGCAATGGTAATGGGGCCATAATAACAAAAAGAAAACAATAACCTCTTTGCAAAACAAAATTATTAATTTGTTTAATTATGCATTTTATTTTGAAGGGTCTAAATACTTGCATCTCGGAATCTGCAATCGAACGCTTCCTGCAAAGCAACTTGAAGAGACCTTGCGACACCAAAGTATTTTTCTGTTTTCATAAATTTCCTCTGAAGATTGCAACTGAAATCTAATCCAGAATTCGATGACGTAAAATTTGATGGTGCTGACGAAGAGCCGTTGTGCATTGTACCCTGTAAAAGTAATGGATTAATTTATCGACAAATAGTGTTTCATTCCTATAGGTAGACTTTGAACAAGCCCTGAATGCCAGCCTGAAATATCAGTTTAAATTTTCATTAGTATTTAATCTTTTAACGTCACCTTGCGTAGTTACTAGTTCCCCGAGTATCACAAAAAGCATTTCCAATATAAGACAAGCATTTTTCTTCTTACCATATCAAACTTGTCATAGAAGGCTTCCTCGTGGAAAAATGGAATTGCTTTGAAAAGTAAAGAGATTCAGTGTTTTGTTTTTATCACACATGTCTATGATATGGCTTGAATGAAATTTCTTAACTTATTATATACTATTTGGACTTACATCATGGAGCAATGCAGACACTTCTGCTTTATTGTAATTAAAAGAAAAATAATTTCTGTGAATGAAGATGATTTTACCTGAATTTCTACTGAAGAGGATAAGAATAAAGAAAATGGTCCGCATTACTCCATGCTTACACCAGTAGCTTCGTTATTGAATTAAAAAGAATCAACGGATGTAAAAGTCTAAAAGTAGCTTCTTTCACATCTATAAATAGGCAACAAATCACATTTAGACGCTCCTTTGTGATTATTTCAATTGATATGGTTTAATTGCTGTGCAAAATGTATAGAATTTGAAGTTATTTTTGAATGAGCTGCATTTATATCCGTTCATTCATATTAAGTTGTTGAGTGCCAATAAGAGACTGGTGACAAACTATATACCAAAATTAACCATATAGAGTTGTCGACAAAAATGTACATTGCTTCAAGTTGGTAACTGCAGCCTCCCTTCAAAAAATTTTAGTTAGCCAATCAAATCATTATATTTCGATTTCTTGCACATTCATTACTCCAGAAATAATTTTTCAAAGCGATAGGGCACGAAGAAGATACGTAATTCGATAATAACCAAAACTCGCGGTTCCTTAGACTAGTGCTTTTATGTGGATAAAATATATATATACACATGCAGGTAACACTATACACATATACATATACACATACAGGTAACACTGCAGATAATACCTGAGTTCCGTTACAGTCGTTGCATCCAAATAAGATCATTCCAGTGTTAGTTATTATTTTGGCTTTTGCAAAATACAACTCGTCTGCAAATTTTCCGCAAGTTTTCTGTATAGGGAAAACAAAATAAAAACTGTAACTATAATGTACAGTCATATGTTGAATCAATGTTCCATTTTGATTAAAAGCAAAATCTTGAGGCGTTCGTGATAAATTCCATAAAATTATCGGCCATACGTATTCTGAAAAACAGTTAGATAGTGATAGTTATCAATTCCAGTATATAAATTAAAAACCCCAGATACAAATATCCACATAAAATTCCAAAATGACAAAGTACATTGGTGGGTGTTGCGGTCATTTAAGAAAAAGAAAAGTTCAATAATCCAATTCAATACAACAACAAAAATCATCCAATTCTACATGAAATTGAGATTATGAAAAATACAACCCCTTCAAAAATGTTAAATAACTATATTCAATACTTATTGTGATTAAATGCAATACTTATAAATTTCACAGAAATAGCAAATTTCATTAATTTTCACTAAAATACAAAAACATATTAAAATATGATAAAAGGTTCTCGAAACATAGATTAAAAGCAATTACTAAAAAGAATCTGTAACTAAATTGTAAAATATCTCTTCACAACATTGCCTACAACGTACATTTTTGGATCAATAGGAATTTCGAATTAAATTTATTTTTTAATCGTCCCAAACCCCTATTGACTCAGGATTTAATTTGCTTGGCCTTTCCCATAAGCCGTAATAACCATCGTTGCGTGAACAAAATATTATTGACGTATTCTTTGCCCTGATGTCAATGAACTTGATTCAATGGTTGAAGGGGAGAAATATAATTGGTTAAACGCATGTACGAACATGATCATGCATTCATTTTATTGGTCAGGTAACTCTCCTGTTGGTCTTTTTCTGAACTGTACTATTTTGGAAATAGACAAGGGCCTTAATCCTTTTGAATTTTCCTGAAATTTAATTGTTCGTAGAATTTCGTTATTTTTTCTCCAAAATTTTACTGTCACGTGACCACACAATGCCATATTTGATATTGGCATGGTTGCATTTACTTTTTCATTCTCTTTCTTTTGATATAACACATAATTTTTTGTTTATGTCAGCAATAAATATGATATATAATACCTTTTGATTGCGTCATATTCCATACAATGATTGATAAAATTTATAATTTTTTCACGAAAACTGATAGTCATAATGTAAACAAAGCATATATCAAGCATCAAACAAGGGAATAAAATCAATACTCAGGAATGTACACTATTTTTCGCAACTTTTTTATTATTATACATTTAAAATAATATAAATTAAAGCCTTAGTATTGAGGAATTATAACCAAATTTACTTAAAATGCTCAAACATCGGTACTTATTTATAACCCATCACATCTTTGTGTTTATGAAATAAATTAGGACTTGAAATTTGGACTTTTGGAAGAAATAGGGCACTTTATGAAAGAAAATATTTTCTCTTTTGTGAAAATGTGATTGCTAATTAGTCTTTGTTGTTTATGCTAATTACAATTTTATAATTGAAATTGTTGAACCGATTTGATGCTAGATATGAAGGCTCTAGAAGCCCCCCCCCCTTGATATTCTGTACCTGTCCTGACCCAGTATAAAATAGTGTTAATGCCTTATGAATTCAATCTCTCTCCAGCCATACCTGGTCCTTACCTGAAACTTTGTCGAGGTGTAAGAGTCCGGATTCAAAATCGTGTGCTGTAGAATATGATTCATAGCTTTAAGTTTCATCAGAAGAAATTCCTCTAGCAGTGCATTGTGAGAAGGATTGTGAACATTTATCTGAAAATGTACAATATCGAATAAATTTCTGGAAAGAATAATGCGTAAAATATTTAACATCTGTTGCTCAAAATTTGTAGAAGTTATGGCAATGATTATTCATAAAAGTCATAAAGTCTCAGAATGAATTTATTACCATGTGTTGAATAGAATATCAAATTAGGTAATATCAAATCGCTTGAAATCAGTCTTTTGCTTGTAAAATTGAACTGATTTTAGGCTAAATAATACATATTCCAATTTCATTTCCAGATTTTCTTGCAGCCACACTCCTCTATAGCATGTTATCGATTTGGAACACCGACCTGTGCTTAAAAATTTTCTTGTGTTTATTTTGCCACCTAGTTATTTTGTATTGTGGACAAAGGTAATAGTTGAAAGTAATAGTTAAATGTAACCGTAATTTTGCTAATTCTGAAAAATTAGGAAACGTTCATTCTAGAGGAGTCTTACTGCATTGAAACAAACACATTATTGATCATAAGAGGGAAGTCATGTTGTTCCAGACTAAATAACACTTGGTGTAGAATTTCGTAAAATGAAATGAAAGTACAAATGATTTCAATCGATGGGAACTTGCAAAATCATTGATTTTGAATTGTAAAACAACTGACCTCATGATAATGAATCAAATTTACCACTGTTAAAATTACACAGTACCATTTCTTGTGCATTCATTGATAATGGCTCCGTTGTCATTAAGTTGATGTCGTACCAAAACATTTTGGCCTGCAACATTTGACACCGTTTTGGTGCTACAGAACAATTATAACAACAATAATGTCAATTAATCGACCTTTTCGTACATAAAAATAAAACATAATTATATGATTTCAAATGAAAATGAGTTTGAGGGCAAAATAAAACTAACCTGGTTTACCGAGGCATGTCTTGCTCCGCAATGATACATTTCCTTAACAACATGGAGAAAAATTTTAATTCTTTCCACTGTTGATAATTTTCGTTGCTTTGGACAAGAGGCATCTGGCCTTGGAGGAACATATGTGCGATTTTCAATTATTTCTTTGTTCTCTATCTACAGGATAAAATTCCACTTCAGTCAACAATGCATATAATTGTTTCTGTTTGTCATATCGGGAGTACCCCAAGAATCTCTATGAGGTCCCATCCTTTTTAATTACAATATAAACGACCTTCTATTGCTATTCTATGGTATCATTAATCATCCAGATATTCTACTGGAAATTATTGCATTGTTTTTATCATGAATGTTTCATAATTTGCTCATAAAAAGAAAGCAATATTCATCAAAATAACAACAGGAAAACGTCTTGAGTTCCAAATGAAATCACTGCAATATATCTTATTCATAAGGAGATATTTGGTGTTCCCTTTCTTTCTTGCCAGATCCTAATAATTGCTGAGGTGTTTCCTATGGAAACGTTTCAAAGTAGCATGTAGATCTTTACAAAGATATTTTCCCAGAGATGTTAGTTTGGTAAAAATTGGTAAAACTTTTATTTTGAATAGGCGACATTTTCCTAGCTCCCAAATCTTTGCTGTAGACAATTAATTGTTTTTGTCACTTGTTTTACGTAGCCACTTGTTTCAGGCCCAACACATTTTCAGCAGTAAAGACAGTAAAACAGAAAAATTGAAAGCGTACAGTAATGATAATTATAGCAAGACTTTTTCAGCAGAGGTTTCAGTGTGTATCAAAATATTATGAATTCATATACTTACAACAGTGACGTTATCAGTTGCACTAACAACACCTGTCGCAGTTTGAGCCTTGATAATAGTCTTAGCCAACTGTGCAAGTATGAATGGTTTGCGAGGTAAAATGTTCTCATGACTAGAAAGAGAACTGTTCAATACATTCAAAATCGTCATCTTTTTCTGAAAAGAATAATAAAAAGAATTTTTCTTAAGGAGACTTTCCTTTAAAATTCTACAACTATGCATTATTTTGAACTAATAACATTTTTTTAGCAACTTTGCTGCGCTTTTTAAAATCGGCAACGGTTAAAAAAGAAAATTTTGTTTAAAAAGCTTCGACATGAATCGAAATCGATCCAAGAAAAATTACCGATTTGGTAGCAATATTGATTCAAGTGCGTTGCTAATCAAAAGCTAAGCGAAATCACTCCACAGCGAATGATACTAAATAATTTTTTCATTGTCAAACTTTGGCTGAAGATATACATAACACAGAAGTGACACAGCCCTACCCCTAAACTTGCTAAATTAACAAATTCAAAAACTTACAAACGATAAAGCAACTCTAGTCTAGTTCTTTAAGTAGACGATAAAGCAATTGGTTTTCGGGACATGTGCCAGGGGTTTCTACACGAATTCAAAATATATGACAACAATAAATTCCCACCATAAAGTAAAGCGTCTAGCAATAAATTCCCACCATAAAGTAAAAGTAAACAAATTAAAATTCTTCCTAGGATAAAAGTGCCATGTATATTATTCTCGTTACCTGAGGCACACCTACAACGACACAAGAACGACTCTCTAAATATTGAAAATTTGGAAAATCAACAAAGACATCCAGGGTTTAGCAGTAGCTTAAATGCATCAATTAAAATATTTTTATTCTGAAGCCGCATATATACTTTCAAAAAATTTGATCAACATTTAATTGTTTGGATAATTTAAAAATTAATGAGATTTAAAAGTAAAAATAATGAACCAGCCATTGTCTTAGCTTTGAAAATATTACCTGTAACTGACTTGCACATAGTTCACTGTCACACATATGAGTGCTATTACAGCCTGAAATTTGGAAGGAAAGAATGAAAAAACTATGAGTTTTATTCAATTGTCATAAAATTTGAAATTAACAGTTTTTCCCAAAAAAAATATATTCATTAATAATTTTTAATCATCAGTTAACCATACCTTGTTTGTTATTTTTTCACGCATAATCAGGAAATCATATTAGCTGGGGTAACCAGGGCAGGTCCCAAACAATTGTAGAAGGGGTGGGTCACAAAAGATTTGCCAAGTTGAAATAGAAATTTGCTCTGCTCTATCGAGTGAATTGCCAGACGAGTTGAAATTACTAAGAAAATACCGTTTTATATTTCCAGGATGTCACACGAGGCCGGCACTAGGAGTAACTCCTAAACAAAACAAACAACTGACATACCCTATTTAGACTATTAGTAAACAAGTTATACCCTATTTAGACTAGTAGTAAACAGGTTATACCCTATTTTGACTATTAGTAAACAAGTTATACCCTATTCAGACTATTAGTAAACAAGTTATACCCTATTTAGACTATTAGTAAACAAGTTATACCCTATTTTGACTATTAGACTATTATTTAACTGTTAATGAACAAGTATGCATGTAATTTTTTTTTATAAATTATTGCTTGTCGACACCAAGATAGGGAGTAGGATTAACATATGATGCACAGTAATATCGAATAAAAGTGGCTTCCATTTTTCCTCCTTCGTGCAGCCTGGCATAGACACTAATAACGTAAAATATATTTTGCACTGATTACAATTTGATTGACCAATGGAGTAAATTGTTCAGGGCCACTGATGGTATATACATCTATTCCTCTTAAAAAAATATAACACAATTTGATGACCATACCTGGAAGATCAATGGGGGTTGACTTGTCAAAGATGAAGGCCAGCAACTTGCGCACTCTGTTTCTCCGACATATGTCGCCATTGTAATTCATCATATTGACATTCCCAGAGAGCCTCACAGCATCATTGCAGTTCATTAGGCCAATTGAACATAATTCATGCAAAAATATAGGGCTGGATAACAAACAAAACGATTCTTCATAGCAGCTGAAACATGGTGTATGTCCACCTAAAAGTAAAAAATCAACAAAACAATTTAATTACCGCAAATACTTTACAGCTTGATAATAAAAGCTTGATATTTTACGTTTTATTAAGAAAATTTTGTATTTATATATTCAATTTGGCATTTCTTCTGTGCGGCTTCTGAGCATTTACGATATCTAAATTTCAAATTTTAACGTATGTCAACCTTAAATTACCACAATAAATAAACATGAATTTTGACAGCAATGAAAAGCACAAATTACAACACCGGGGGACACAAAAAATTTTCAGATATTTGAAAAATCACTAAGATTAAATATTGCTACATATCTGAAATTTTTTTTAGCTAATGTGAGGAGGATCAAATTATTTTAAAAGTTGCCATTATATTTAGGAAACGAGCGAATGGAGACGTAATTTTGACTTGAAATGCCTGATTTTTAGCTATACTTTTGCAAATCTTTTGTAATCCGAATATATATAATAAACATTTTATTTTCTAATAGAGGAAGTGCCAACTCTCTATCATAATTATAGCAATTACTAACCATAAAAAGTGATTAGAACTTGTAATAACGTGAATTGTTGATTTTCATAAATACTTATACACAAAACAAGATCGTGTTTAAAGTTGCAAAATTAAACCAAGTCAATGGGCTGGTGACATATGTGGTATTTCTATATTTAAATAAAAATGAGGTTCATTGCTGTAGGGTTATCAATCAGGTACATACTGTGAAGAAAATTACACAGAAATAAAATACTACAGTCAAGAAGAAGAACTCAGAGTTGTGGAGGGAATTATTTTTTATCTATTTTGAACTATTTGGAAAACAAGTTTATTTGGTCCTATAAAAATCAGAAATTTTCTTATTTTTTTTTTTTTTTTATATCAACATAAAAAAAACTAAAATACAACTACTATTTACATTTAATTGTGCCCCTCATGGCGGGAAAAGACGCAAGGTCATCGCGT
>JAYJMH010064003.1:0-11882 GCA_036873815.1 Phacellophora camtschatica | reverse complement strand
CCCCCCCCCCCCCGTCGTTCAAGCAACATGTTGAGTAACGATACATAAAATCTGCCACAGGCGGAAAGGCTAAAACGACATTAAAAACCAAAGTAGGACCCCGCAATGGCATGTTTAGTAAATCTTACTTGATAGTTGGAAACAAATCTGACACAATGCCATTAAACAATTTCAAATCATCAGATAAGAATTTTGGAACGTTCACATCTCTAATTGCTCGCAGGCACACCAACTCCTACAAAAACAACAAATCTTACGTTACCTAAAAATACCAAGTTTATCATATTCAAATGCAGCGCCATCACAAAATGCATGGTGATAGTTATACCTGATATAAAAAGCAGGGATCAAATGCCCAAAAATTACACTTTTTGGTTCCGAATATCACAACTTTACCTTAAATAATGGTGATCCAGATCTTGAAAACTTCAGCTAAGACATGTTCATAAAGTAAAATTTTCGAGCGTGCAACTCAAAAAACTGTGTTGTCGAAGTTACCCAGAATCCCCTGCGGCAACATTGCTTGTTGGCGTACACAGAGGTGGACTGGCTCACGTTTTAGCTTAGCACCCGGGCTAACCACTGGAGGGGCCTAAAGAGATTTATTTTAATTTATTTTAACTGAGAAATAAATAACATATAACATCCCTCTCAAAGGCTATCAGCAATAATATAAGTTTCCTTGAACTTACCAAAAGTTATATACAATAGTTATAAAGAACAAGAGCACTAATTTTATAACAATAGTGAAATTGACACACCAATTCCAAAGCGATTAGTCATTCAAGACAAAGCAAATTCTCTCAAGCAGAAAATAAAACATGGTTTCTTTTCTTTGATTTTCTGCTTGAGCGAATTTGCTTTGTCTTCGATTACTAATCGCTTTGAAATTGGTGTGGCCATTTCACTATTGTTACACAAAAATCTACTCTCGTTGTTTCAAATTATTTCCGTTATAAAAACACCAAACAGTGAAGTTTAATAAAGATTAAACCTTAAAATTAAAAAGTTTTAAATACCTCATTTGTATTTGGATTTTCTCTTTTCAAGTTTCCAGCCGCGGAAATAACCGTTTTGACAGCTCGCATGCCAAAATCATAATGATCCTAAAAAACATCAATACCATAAGAATCCTCTTTTAAAAATCAGCCTGTTTGGATTAAGATTTTAGCCAACTATAAAGAAATGGGCTGAGGTATGCTGCCAAAAATGTGACACAAAAGTCATATGAAAACACTTTCATTATTAGAAATGATTTCCAACATCTCTTTTAATAACTCTTTTAATCAATTAACAAATGCAATTTGTTAACTTTTTCCACAAAATCAGCCTTTATAGTTTCTTATAGGTAGGTTTCTTACAGCCTGTTCCTTCGGCAATCAAAACAATCATGATTAAATTATTTCAAATTTCCCCCTTTGTTTCTTCAGAAAAAGATTCGATGCAGTTGGGTAATTGATTGCTTTTGATTGCAATTGAATGGATTCCTGATTGCTGTTAGTGCGAAAGGAACAGGCTGTTGGTGGCCGGTTCTTACTGCAATAACATTAAACATAAAACAAAGTTTTTTCACATTTAATAAAATCTCAGATGACGTCTCAGCTCATAGTCAAAAATGGGATGATTTTCAAACAAACAGGCCCTAGAGCGCAAAGTTAAAAACAATATATCACGATTTTCTCTCATATTTGTTCAACTATGATACTATAGTGGGTCAACATTGCTTCTTAACACTTAATCATTTTCTTGCATCGTGTAAAATAAGATACAGTACAAACTCACATAAAGAACAATAATACTGGTCTGTCCAGCTTATGAAAGTTTAAGAAAACAATTGATGGTAAATGTTTGATCTTTTTTTTGATGCACATAAATCAGAAAAGTTTTAAGGAAAACTGTGGAAACCTAGATGATCTTAGAGAGATCGTGCAAATTATTAGAAGTTTGCCATTTCAAAGAGAGATAAAAGTTGACCACTCATAGATAGAATATTTATTTTACTCTCTTGCTTTCCACATATTGAACCGTTGTATCAGTAAAAGTTGTGTTAGTTTGAAATATTTTATATTTATTGTGTATAGTTTTTAATTTGGTTTGTAAAATTAAAAAACAACATTTTTGGTTATCAGCCTCAAAAAAGTTCTTATTTGACACCTTAAAAACACAGCTGGGAAGGGAGGTAGAGATAGGATGAATTGACAAAATAACATTTGCAAAATTTCCCATGAACTGTATTCTCTTGAAGTTAATTTTGTCATTGGGCTACGCAAAATTTTAGCCTGAAGGTTCTAATATTTGCAAATTCTTTTCATGCAGTTTTAAGTAAGTAAGTTTTATTCGCCACATAATTAAAGTTTACAATTTAAAATTTAAACAAAAGGATAAAAATGTTACACAAATTCGTAAAATCAATAAGAAACGAATACATAAAAACAAATTTAAAAACACACACCCCTAAACTAGAGTGGCAGGGATAGCACTAAAAGATCGAAAAGATCTGGATTCCATAATGTAAATAATATCAACACCGTTTATTTCGTCTGGTTCAATATAATCATCAGCACTGCAATTTCATTTTTAAATATCTAATATCTAAATTTTTCAACTTTCTTAGGTTTCAAAGATCTAGCCCTGGACTTTCTTAACTTTTTGAAGAACCGAGCATAACTTTCTTATAAAATACTTTCTTTTAAAAAGAAACGTGTATTCAAAAAGGATCGAAAATTAGAAAACCATTAGAAGACCATTAGCAAATTCGGACTTTTAGATCACAAGCTTAAAATAGAAACTGGAAGATAATTACCATAGATAAAAAAGCCCCTCACAACATCTCTGTAATAGCTGTGGGGTAACAGAAGATGAAATACACTGTCTCATTATTTGTAAAATAAATAAAACTGAACGAAAGAAGACATTTACCAAAATATCAATTTATAATAAAACTTTCACCCATCTTGATGAAGTAACCAAATTTATTTATTTACTACAAAACGACCGACTATGCGATCAAAACATTTACCCTTTTATTGTTCAATGCCTAGAAAATAGCTATTTTAAAAAAAGCCGAAAAAATCATATTCTCATTTCATTTTAAATCTTAGTTATATTTGTATTGGCTGTTATTTGTTATTGTATACGTAATGTAGTTCCATCATTAGCTGTTTGAAAAACAATGCATATTGTAATTAGGCTTTGATGGATACTAAAATTTCTTTTTTATATTCTTTCTTTAAAGTTGGTTTACAGCATAGCTAAACAAATATTAAAACAATACCGTGCAGCTAATTTATACCAACTAGTATATAAGATATGAAATACCATAATGGTTGAATATACAAATTTATTTAAAAGATCTGATAATAATGAGTGACTGTATCATACATGGCCAACATTTTGGATATATATTTTACACATGTCACAAGTGCAACTAAAGGATTCTATTTCTTTTATTTGGCTTTCGAAAATATTTAATGTTGGAGAACTTTTTATATTTTCTGAACTTTTTATGTGTGCTACATTGTTGAATCCATAAACTTTGTATTTTGGTTCCATTTTTGAGAATTGGGGTTGTCTTAACTGAAAGGAAGATCATTTAAGGAAAAGATTTCGTTCATAAATGTCGGATTTAGACCGTTCAGTGTTTTATATATTTCTATTGCAAGAGTTTGCTGATTTCTCTGATTTGAGGAAATAGTATTACTTTTGGTTAGTAATGGCTATTCTTAATGCTCTTTCGTGTATTTCATTGATATGGTTGTTGCTTTTTCTGCTACAGAACATCCAAACTAAGAGGAAATAGTTGAAAAATGACAATATGAAAGTTTTTATCATGAGCATTCGTTTTGAACCGTTCATGTACGAGGCTACTCGAGCTAATGCATTTACCGAATTATTACCAATTATTCGATTAAGCCCCCAGGGGGGGCTTATTCAAAACTCGACCTTTGATAGGAGAGGGGGGCTTATTCAAAAGTCAGCTTCTCTGAGAGTATTATCTAAAAAGAGCATGGGTATTATCTAAAACAGTTATCTTATATGAAACTCAACATACGTATGGTCAGTACAAACAAGAATTCTGGAAAGTATATAATCAACGTGTTGTCTTCTTTACTGAATCTGGCAGAATATCAGAGGGGGAATTATTCGATTTCTGCTTTGAAAAATCACGAAAATTCGATTTTATTACAAATGTTGGTTATTTTTGCAATATTAATTATGTAGAGTTAGGGTCAAATTATTTTTTCACAATTTTAAATATTTTAAAAGTAGCTTAAAAGCAATGAAATTGAACATTGTTATCAATGACCTAGTTCCTATGTATTTCTCAACTACCATCAAATATATTTTATTGTTCATTCCCATCTTCTTATATCGTTACAAATTTTTGAATCATCATGTGAAATAATAATTTCCTTTTATAAATCATAACAAACCAGGTTTTTGATGACAATATCAATGATAACAATATCAATGGTTCATAAAATTAATTTGGTCTTTTCCATGGTTGCTGAAAAATAACTTATTTAATAGTACTATTTCTTAAGGGTTTTTTTTTTATTTTTTTACTTTGTTAATTTGAAAAGCGAATTGTAGCAAGCCCAGTACTATCCAAAATCCCAAGTTGCTTATAAAAAACACTCGTGTGTATAATCAATGTTGTGTTAAAATTAAAAAGTATATATATCTACATGTGAATTATTTTTTAATTTCAGAGATTTTGTTTTAAAAGTCCACTTCCTGCTCAAGGATTATTAGAGGTAAAAAGTATCGTCAGGAAAAACATCGAGGAAGGACTTGACGAAGATGGATTAACACTAACTGGTAAGTTTACTTTTAATAAAAAATGTTGTTGTTCAATTTTCTCGTGATGGTATAATAATATATTTCTGATGTTCTTAAGGACAGCGAAAACATACATAAAAAGCATGATAACCTGGCGCTTCATTGAACATTAATGAAAGTTTCCACAAAATAATTGCAACCCTTTATCTCTGACAGTTTTACAAAATGTGTTGATGCTTGTAATTTAGTTTTAAATTCAATTAAATTTTTTGAAGGTTTCTTATTTCTGCAAAAATTGTTCATCATGAAAGGAAGGCAGGAAATTACTTGGACAGCTCTTCGGAAATTTGGATATGGACATGATTTGGAGTTGCGGGAAGATTATGTGCTTCCGAGGTTTGTTAAAATGTTTGTTGGATACACTTGCACTAAACTGGCGCAGACAATGGGGGGAATGAGAGAGGCGACCACCCCTGACCGCTTTTTAAGCGGTTTTTATTTAACCATTTTAACTGTTTTTCCTGCATCGTGTTTACTGTTTTTGTAGCCCAGTTGGCCAGATGCCCTCCCAGAAGAACCTTTGCCCCCCATGCTCCGAGCCAAGCCCGCCCCTGCTTGAATATGTCTAGAAACATAAAGCTATAATCATTTAAAATGGATACAGTTTGCTTGAGAATCTGATTCTTTCAGCAGTGGTATTCATTATGCTTACTTACTTGTACTTAGTAAGTTCTTTATCCATTTGGACATGACTGCTCGAAGTCTTCTCTAAATTGTGGTCTTTAATCAAGCAACCGCTTAATGTCACCTAATTTATAAAAGCTAATTTCAGAGTGGCACCTAATCTAAATGCCATTACATGAAATTTCTGCTTGTTACAGGCTTGAAGTTGGCAAAGATTGTTTCGTAGAATTGTCTGTGCAAGGAATGGAATTTGTAAGAGACATTTTTTGTAAATTCGATCAGGTATGATTCAATGTTGGTATTTTTCGTTATGTTGGATTTTGCCTTGTTGGGATTATGAATTAATGCTTTTTTAGGAGGGGGCACTCGTTTATTTTTTCAGATTTTTTTTAAGAAAGGTCTCAATTTATTCAGCTGGTTCTTTCATTTTGTAATGAAAGTAGTCAAAATACTTCTTGACATCACAGCTGGAAGTTTCCTGAAATCAAATAATGAAATACTATAAACGTTCTTCAGTTTGGAAAAAAAATATTCTAAGAGGCCCTTCACATAAGGATTATCAGACCGGTTTGAAACTCACTGTTCACATGAGTATTTTAAACCGGCTTTAGTTGATATAGAACTGTAATGCACATGCGTTTTTCCTGTAAATTTGATGCACTGATTTTCTACCAATACCAAATATGGCGCATAATGATGCAGAACAGCAGAGAACGTTATTAATTACATTATAAAACATTCTGCTAACAAACGTTCACTTATGAAACAATAACAAAATTGCAAAGATGCAGTAAATTTTGGCCAACCATCGTTTGATTCCAAGTGCCTTCGTTCTCGAATTGAACTTTGATTTTATCACGCCGACCTGAAATCTCAGACCGGTTTGAAAAGCCGAATTGAGTTTCAAGGTGGCCTGAGTTTCAAACCGGTCTGAAAATCCTGTTGTGATAGGCCTCCTCTAGGCAAGTCTCCACAATTTTGCTTATTCCTGTGAACAAGGCCCATACGTTCAAAAGTTTATGCAGCAAATCAAAAGGGACCAGTTTGCACTTCAACAGAACTGCTTTCAATATCTCACGTTTTGAATCAGATGGAAAGAATCAGGATAAAGATTAAATATAACACTCTGCACTATGAATGTCTGTATTTAAATACACTCATCGTTTCGAACATTACTCGTCTTCAGGTTTGGGGAAAATCGTTGATGAGAAATGAAGATAAGCGATAGAGAATTTGAAGTTTGATTGAGAGGTAGAACGAATGTGACGCAGGAATTGATGTTATGACTGTTGGAAAGAATCAGAGTCAGGATAGGGTTTTGGAAATGTTTATGTTAGGGCCAGTTGGGGTTTAAGTTAGGGTTTAAGGTAGGGTTTAAGTAAGGTTTAGTTAGAGTTGGATTAGGGTTAGAAGCGTATTTGGTCAAATCTCCCTGTATCTTCTTTTACTTTTTAATCATTCCTGACTATTTTTTGGTGGGACAACTGCCCTTGCTGACTCCAGCTGGCCCTCAAGCTCTTCGGTTGCTCACAATTTTATTTTGAAATATATACCTAGTCTAAAATATGGCTATTGTCCCACAGGCATTCGACATATCGTTGGCAACGGGAAATATTTTTTAAAAAGAACAGGCTCCAAAATGTTTTCTACAAAATGAGATCGGTGAATGATTAGTTGTGTTTAACACTGGGGTAATTTGTCAAAACTGGCCCCACCTTTATCTGAAAAGATAGTAGCTATTGAAAGAGGAGCCTTTGGCTAACAAATTTCCTTGCTTATGGATCGTCTTCCAGCTATTAATTTTTGTAAAATTCCTTTTTGCTGAAATTCACGCCCAATACTGACGCACTATTTTCTTCCAGGACGAAGACGACACTTTTTCGCCCAAAGAACAAAACGTAAATTTAAACATTTCTTTGGTTTTTTAAATATATATTTTTACGTTTATTCAAAATCTGTGTTATTATACTTTTCACAGTTACAATGTAAAATTGATCTATGATTGATCTATGGCATGGACTGGAAACATACCGGGTGATCCAGAACAAACTATCTCCGTTTCCAAAGCTGTAGTTTGAAATCCGTGAATCAAACTGTGCATAAAACGACATCCGAAAATCATATTTACCTGCCCAAAACTTGAAATTGAATTGCCTTAATTCGTGAACTTTCGAGTTGATTTGAACACTAAAACAACCTGCTTGCTTTAATGGCTCTTTTATAGTTTAAAATTTGATCAAAGTCCCCAAGTCGCTATAAAAGCTTAGCAGGTTGTTTTAATGTCAAATTGTGGACTGGAAAACGAATTGTGATTTTTAATTGACTTTAAAGTTCACGAACGAAGGCTAACCAGATTTCTAATAATTTCAATTTATCGTAGGATTTATTCAGTCTTTGTCCAGTAGAACCATGGTCTGATGATAATTTAAAAACAGTTGCAACAAATGCTGATGGGTGTATTACACTTGATGGCTTTATTTCATTATGGGTGTAAGTATGGATTTTGTATACTTTTACATTACGTTTTTGGTCTAATTTTCTGCTAATCCTTATACTCACTTTATGCTTCAATACAGTAGATCCCCGCTTTTAAGCAACTGGACATTTGGCTTTGGCCTGGTTGTTTATCTCATCATTCTATTATTAACTAAGGGACAGAGAGGAGGCCTAGTCTACCAAGAACCTTTGACATTGCGAAAATAGAATGTAAGGTTTTGAAATAAAGCTATTTATTCTGGTAAAACGCCTTTTGGAGTGCATTTTCCAACCTTGTACTCTTTCTGGATCTAAGCCTCCCTACTGTCAAAGCTACGTTTACTTTTCATTATGAATTTTGTTCACAGCCCAGACAAGTTAATTGTTTGCTTTCTCTTGGTTGTATAGACCTTTTCGGAAATACGTGTTACAGCACTAGCCTTATTTTCAACATTCATGAAATTCCCATAAGTAAAAATATGTTTAAACTTCGATGTCTTTTGGGCCCTTCACGAGAAAGAGGCAGAATTAACCATTCCCAGTGGAAACACAGCAATTGCCTCGAGACTAACAGAGGCAACTTTTGTAACAATAGTTAAATTGACACACCAATTTCAAAGCGATTAGTCGTCAAAAGCAAAGCAAAACTATTTTAACTTGAACATGTAAACATCTCCTCTGCAACTCTGCTTGTCTTTGCTTGTTTGCATTTTCCAGCTTGAAATTGGTGTGCCATATTCACCATTGTTAAAAAATTTGCCTCTGTTTTCGAGACCAGGTTCTATTTCCGAAAAGGTCTATAGGATTTTTTGTTTTGTTTTCAACAGACTATCGACATACTTGAATCACGAATGGACTTTGGCTAATCTTTCATATTTAGGCTTCATTCATGGCGAACAAGAAAGCCAGCTCCCAGCGGTACGAGGTAACGAAAATTCATTGTTTTTTTGGAGTTTTAGTTTTAAATCTGAGATTTTTGGAACTTCATTGTAGTTTAAAATGACTCAACTTTATATATCGATTTGTTTTGTATTTATTTCAAATGACTTTGATCAACGGAGAATTTTGTAAAACAAAAGATTGCTATTTCAAACATGACAATGTCATTTGCGATTTGAAAGAATTGAAGAATAGATTTCTAGTTCAAACGTCGCTCTTCTCTTGTTCCGAACTTAATTCAATTTGGAGTGACCTCAGCGCGACTCTGGAGCGACTCCAGTTAAATAGTCGAGCTTAATTGTGTCGCATCGGAATGTTTATTGAATATTACACAATCATTTCATCCTTTTCAGGAATAGAACACCTGTTGCAAATAATTCTTTGGCAACCAATGCAACTATACTTTGTGTTGGAATTACACAAAAAATATGATCAACGCATTGGGATATGTAATATATTACAATTAATCGTGCATTTAGTTCAGCAAATGAGAAGAGTGACTTACGACACGGTGTAATGTGACAGGCTCGGCTGCTCCAAAGTCTTGTCACACTTAATTACTTCTGCTGAACTTAACTGATTCAAACGTCGCTCTTTTCGTGTACTTAATGTTGCAATTAAGTTCGGCACATAAGAAAAGCGACGTTTGAACCAGGCCTAAGTGAACTCAATCAAATCAAAATAAGCAAAGACAGAGGAAAACTTTACAATTTCGCTTATAATGATTTTCTTGCCTGCATTAAAGGTGTAAAATCTATTCTTCACAATAACAAATCTCATTATCATGTTTGAAACCGCAGTCTTTTGTTTTTGTGTTGATAAAAACGATGTAATACTTTTTGTTTTCAGTGACAAGAAATAAAAAAATTGATCTGGCCAAACGACGAACAAACAGAACTGTTTTTAAATGTTATGTATTTGGTCCACCTAAAGTTGGAAAGGTTTGTCGAATTTTTAATTTATTTATCAGACCTGAGGCCTCTTTAGACAATCGTCGTCAATATAGACTCGTCGACATAGATTTTCCGCCTCGTAGTCATGATTCGAACTTCGAACAAATGACCAAATCGGAACTGCGATAATAGAACTCTTACAGCCTCGTTTCAATCTATTGCAAAAAGGTTGGGATATCAAAATCCAGAATTTGTGGTCCAGGCCAGAGTCAATGGTCCAGGCTGAGGCTTCCTATCAAAGAGATCGTTGAAGTTTCTACCAAAATAGCTTTTGAAAGTCCCGCTTTTAGAAAGCCACTTTATAGGAAATGCATGCCCTGAATAGTTTAATTTAAAGAAAAGGATAACAATAGAGAGGGCAAATTGATTCCATGTACGCAGTTTTTAAAATTTGTTTTATTTACCGGTTGACTAAAGAAAAACTTGAACGTTTGTCCACGTTTGAAAAATCACAAAGGCGAAATTTCTTGGTCGATTTTTATTTTCCAATTATTTTTTGATAATTTTTTCGTCAATATTGCTAAGCCATTATTCAACAATTTCTCTTTTTCCCGAAAGCCAGAACGGATCTGAAATGGCTCAATATTAAAGAGAAGGATAAATGAATTATTTTTTGTTTGAACTCATTTTTACCAGGGTTAAGTTGAATTTATTTATTTGAAATAAGATCATTTATTTGCGAATGCACTTCCACCAACGTTGATGCATTTCTGACAGTGTAAAGTCATTTCATCAATTCATTGTATTTCCAGATAAATCCAAACACGCGGATAAGTTCTTAGGTGGGCAAGGTTAAAACGAAAAATCTCCCTCCATTTATTTCAGATTTCTTCGATATGGGAATACTTTTATGCATTTTAACGAGTATCTCACACAGAAAACTTCGTAAGGACGTCAAGATTTCGATGGCTTTATTGGCCACTTCACAGCCGCTTTGAAAGACCAGTTTTTAAAAAGAAAAGCTAGTTTTTCAAAAAGAGCGAAATTTTTTAAATGATAGCTTTACAATGTTAACGACCAAATGATCGAAAAATAGTTCGATTCATCAGCTATAAGAAGAATGTTTCAAAGTAGAGATCGAGCAATTATTTTAGCCTTGTGATTTTTCAAACGTGGACTGTTGCTTTATTCACCCGGCACATAACTGTGACAAACTTTCCTTTAATTTTCAGACATCATTTTTACAAGCATTTGTTAATCGCTCTGTAAAGGTTTGTTACTATTACTATTCTTTGTTCTTTCAGATGATTAACTATTTTATTTTCAATGTTTGCTCAGATGATTAACTATTTTATTTTCAGAGGACTAACTTAAGATGACTAACAGACATGCAGATGGGTTATAATTTTTTTTTTAATTTTCTTGTGCTACAGACACATTATGCGTTGCAGAACGAAACTGTCTGTTTCTTAGCTTGTCCTGTATACAGACGGGCAGAAGACACACTTGCGAGTGTTGAATTTTCTTATTTCTTCAATTTTTATGCAGGACGAGCTGAAAAATGGACGTGCTAAAAGACAAATTTCATTTTTTATTTCATAATTGAAAGTGTGTTTTGTTGTCGATAGGATCGAGATGACACATCAGATTTTTCTGTAAAATATGCCGTCAATTCAATCAACATCGGAAAAGAAATTCATTTGATTGTAAGTTCAATTTTACGTTCAACGGACAAGTACATCAGTTTTCAAACGTGCAAATTTATTCGACTCGGCGGGTAGCGTCGGGTCGGGTCGGGTTGAATTTTTTTCCATAGAAATATTTTTACCCTATATGCGGCCTAATAAATGCAAATAAAATAATAGTTAAATTTTAAACATCAATATAAATCTTCAAATTCGCTGCGAAGTTTCGAGCTTATATGTTTTAGGCCTCTTAACATAACAGTAATCAAAAACTACAATCTAATAACATAGCAATATTTTGAGTTGTTTAGATTATTTTAAACTTTGAATTTCTGGCAAACGTTTTGTTTTTGTAATCATTAGCTTACTCTTGAGTGCCGCATAAATTTACTCCTCCCTCTTATTAATTTTGAGGAAATTTTCC
>JAYJMH010063992.1:0-11882 GCA_036873815.1 Phacellophora camtschatica | reverse complement strand
CTGAGCCTTTCTGCTACAAAACTAACAATCACTCAACATAATTCGGATGTTTTTTCACACATTTACAAATCAGCAAATGTTTAACGTTTTTTCTGACTCACCCGGTATATATATATGTATATGTGTATATTAATATGGGCAATACCGTATAAGAAAGTTTTGGATGCTTTTGAAGGATTAAAATCTGGACAAATTTTTGTGGGACAATTTTCTTGACCAAAACTGAAAGATCATTGTTGCCGATTTTTTTCTTGAGAAACATAAAGTTCTGCGTTTTGTGTTTTTCATAACAAATAACGGTCAAATTTACTTCGATTTTTAGAAATGTATTTTATACATATTTCGATTCGAATTGCAAATAGGAATCGAAGATACAATTTGAAAAAACAAATTAGAAACACAAGTTGAAAAGACAAATTAGAAATACTATTTTTAAATGTAATTTGGAAATGTGATTTGGGATCACTATTGGGTCTCCATTACATTATATATAAATATATAAATTATTTACATTTCCAATCATCACATCACAAACATTTAAAGGAAAGCCTCCACTACTCACAAGCATTGTGATTAAAGCGCAACTGCTCCAACAAAAAAAATTTACAGAAAATTGTAACACCATGCAAAAAAAATTTCAAAAGAGGTTATAATAACTCCCTATTAGATAGGCAAATCAATAAAGCATCTTCACTCCCACGAGAAGAAACATTACAATACAAAACAACTAAAACCAATAACTGCATTCAGATTGTAACAACATTCAACCCAACTCTCCCACCATTAGCTAAAATACTTAAATCACACTGGAACATCCTACATATAAAATCTGGCATTAAAGTACACTTCCCAGAACTACCAGTAATATCCAATAAACATAGTAAAAACTAAAAGACATTCAATAGGAACTCAGGCCTGTACGTTTGAGGCGAAACGAAAACAGAGTGGTGTCTACGAGGCCTGAAATAACGTTCATTTCTGCCTAAAATTGTTATCGCACACCATCGCACACCTAAAATCGCCAAGGCGTGCGAATTGCCGCACGCCCACTAAGACTCATATGTACAGGCCTGGCCGAAATATTAAACTAGTGTAATATTAAACAATAAAGTAGTTAGAAACTACATACTTAATACACACCATGAAACTAAATTCTGTAGACCATGTAACACTAAAGGTAGCTTATGCTGCAACCAAGTAAAATTAACAAATGAATTTAAAAGCACATCTACTAATAGAACCTATAAGATATTTCATGACAGTAACTGTAAAAGTAAATTTGTAATCTATCTCCTAGAATGTATAATATGTAAAATACCATATGTTGGTAAATCTGAATGGCAATTTAACATCCGCCTCAATAATTATTGCTCTCACATAAAAAATTGTGGAAAAAAACAACCTTCTTCCAGTTGAAAAACACTCTCTGCAACCTAACCATGATTTCAAACGCAATGCCATCTACACAACTATTGAAAAAATAGAACACACAGACCGCGATGATACAAAATAAGTGCTAGAAAAACGTGAAACTTCTTGGGTGGTTCATTTACAAACCATCTACCCCCTTGGTTTATACACAAAACTTGCCAATCCTCTACTTAAATTAGAATATAAACACTGGTTTTGCTATAATACTCGTTCATTTTACCTCATCATTTTCCTATATATAGCAAATCGACAATTTTTACTATTTAGATGTCTGGTTGAAATCCAATCTGACACAATATTAGCTCACCTAAACAAATTAAGATTAAAACACTGTAAATTTTAAATCATTTTCCTGATGAAGGCTTGATAGCCAAAACGCGTCGAGAATAATCAAGTTAAATATCCAAATTGTCTTATTTTTCCGTTCCTATTATATATATATATATACATATTATACTCTATATATATATCTATGTTAAATTATATATATATGATGATATATATACATATATATATCTTGTACAACTAAATATGTTTTTAAACATGATGGCAGTGATTTGGTGTTCTTTCAACCGCACAGAATTATCCATTTGTGAATTCCCAGGTGGAAAAATTCTCTCCCAAAAGACATCAAATTTTATCACTAATGCTACTTAAATGGTGAAAATGAGGCTAGTGCTGTAACACAACAGAACAAAATTTATTTCCAAAAAGGTCTTATTAGTCTGCAAGTTATAGTAAAAATGCAAAAACCACTCAGCTATAAAGTTGTCTGAGAAAGGTCCGAAAATCTTTATAAGATCAACAAAGTTTCTTGCAACAATGAGAAATACAAAGAAAATAGTGTACATTTTGAGGAAAGAAAGAAAGAGATGATTCTTTCTGCCTTCAGATGTGATTGTGAGTTTAAAACCCAGGCTGGAATCGCTCATATGTATAATAAAAGCACATTCTCACATCTATACGTATAATTACAGTATATGACCACAAGAAATATCAACCTGGGTTAAAAACTCTTATGGAATCAGCTCCTAAGAAAAAATGTATACTTTGTTTCCTCACAAACAATCACAGATGTTCAAGAAGTCAAAACCTTACATCAACTTTACTGTGCATCAGGCCATCAGGTTTCGGTTTGAAAGAAAACAAAATGTTCAATGAATTGTTTAGAGAAAATTTACTTACATTCTGTGATCAAGAAATTTAGCAGTGTGACAACTGAGGTGTGGCCACTAAACATGTAGTCTCCACATGATCGAACTCCACTTAGGGCCATTCCCATTCCAAAGAAAATTTCAAGTGCTCTTTTGAAACGATTGGTAAAGCTTCCATAAACCTGGAAATAAATTTCAATTATAACAATTATTTAAAAGTAAGCGCCCTACTGGTAATATATCAATAAATCTTAAAATTTTGGCAATGGACCCTTATCATAAATTATATAAGATCCTTGCATAAATTGTTCATAAAGAGAACAAGACAAAATGAAATCATGAGTTTCATTATAAGACTTCCTTTATTTTCAGCTTCAGAGCACTGAGAGTTAAAAGTTTGTAGTTAGTGTGGAAGAAATTATCTAAATTCTTGCACAGCAACCTCTGAATTCTTGGTGCACTAACTAACAAAAGTGCCATTGTTTTTAAGTAATTAACCTATTTCAGTCCAGCTACTGTCGAAATTCTTTGAAATGTACCCATTCCCCATTTTAGCCATCTTTCTACTCAGATGTGCCACCTTGTTAGAATCTTCAATTAGAAGGTAGACTAGACATATTATCTGGATGCAGAAGAAAGAAGTAACACATTACACCCTAATGGTGCACGCAATGTGAAAAAAACAGCCTGGCTGAAACCA
This sequence comes from Phacellophora camtschatica, assembly GCA_036873815.1. Taxonomy (NCBI): domain Eukaryota; kingdom Metazoa; phylum Cnidaria; class Scyphozoa; order Semaeostomeae; family Ulmaridae; genus Phacellophora; species Phacellophora camtschatica. The sequence goes on along the minus strand of JAYJMH010063992.1, from coordinate 8,597 downwards.
AGAAAATAGAAATTACCGTTGAAGTGCATTCCAAATGAACACCAGGGACACTCATTGCAGTGACATACATAGTGAATGCTCTTAAAAGAAAAATTGTCCCTGCTAGTGCACACATTCTTCGAATTAAAATCAAGCGATATTTGTGAAAAATTAATACAAGTAACCACATAAATGCAAGTACTAATGCACAGACTTCACAGAGCTCAAATGCCCATGGGATAAATGGTATATTGTCCAAAACTATGTCTGGAAGTGGAGGGTATGTCTTCATGTCAGGGACCCGATCATGTGCCAAGGTCATAACAAAAGATGTGAACAGTAAAGAAGACCATGAATAAGCTATGCTGATCATTGTTCTAGAGATTTCAGAGATATTCTGTATTCCATCTAAAATTTCAGTTCCCTTGTCGTCATCGTCTGGCGTAAAAGAATCAACTCTTTTATAAAATCTGGATGTTGCTTGACGTCTGCGCTCTTTAGAGCTGAATGCCCGAGCCGACTTTCCAGACAGTTCCTGTGAATTTCCTTTTCCAGAATCGTTCTTGTGGCTTTGGCTGCTCTCGTCCGCATCTGCGCTACTGGAAGGCAAAGAATCACTGCATGCTTCGAACGAGTTATTTTGAAGCTTCAGCTCATCTATAGCTATAATCAATCTCTTTACATCGCCAAGAATCTTTATTGACACCGGTGGGCCTCTTAAGTCCTTTTCACAGATGCTGACCAGCGCCCTTCCATCTATCTTGTGTTCTTCGCACAGTAGTTGCACGTAATCGCCAAGATTTTTGCTTTCAAGCCAAGCTCCGACACCTTCACATGTCCAGTTTTCAACAATGCCGAGATCTTTCATTTTGTTAAGAATCTCAGCCAGCCAGTCACTCTGCTAACTCTTCTCTCGCTCGAAAAATCTTTTGGTGTTGGCGATGACGTGAAATCTTGTGACATGAAGGTTTAGCCTCTGATTGAATATGAGATTTGTTTTGCTCAATGCTCAATACTATGGAACGCAATTCTCTTCAAAAGATTACAGTTTGGGGAAAATATCTAGAATTTGTGAAGAGTATTTAGAATTTGATGAAAGTATTTTTAATTTGTGAAGAGTATTTAGAATTTGGTGAAAGTATTTAGAATTTGTGAAGAGTATTTAGAATTTGGTGAAAGTATTTAAACTTTGTGAAGAGTATTTAGAATTTGGTAAAGGTATTTAGAATTTGTGAAGAGTATTTAGAATTTGGTGAAAGTATTTTTAATTTGTGAAGAGTATTTAGAATTTGGTAAAAGTGTTTAGAATTTGTGAAGAGTATTTAGAATTTGGTGAAAGTATTTAGAATTTGTGAAGAGTATTTAGAATTTGGTGAAAGAATTTTTAATTTGTGAAGAGTATTTAGAATTTGTTAAAATTATTTAGAATTTGTGAAGAGTATTTAGAATTTGTGAAGAGTATTAATGGGTAGTTAGACGCCGCAGGTGCACTTTTGCCTTCCACATTTTGTTTTGAATGCTATTTCTTTGAAAACTGACGTCTGTTTTCTGTTTCCTTTCCTGCAACAATCGCATTTTTAGTTTTACTGTGCTTGGTATTTTATTGACTGCTACCCTCCTCATCAGCAATATTACAATGAATATGGATACCTAACTTCAATGTAGATGTTTCAATAAAATTTTATCAAATGTCTGTTTTTGATGTGTTTTTGAACGTATGGGAAGGCGCAGGAACCTGGGAATGCAAAACGTGAAATCCTCATATTACCAGTAATGAACCTGTTTATTGGAGGGAGGTGTTTATTACACTTTCGATCTTTCGACACAAGTCATTGTTTCCTGCGATTAATTTTCAAAGAGGTCAGGGAAGCAAGGAATCCCGTATCAAGTCTAGGCGTTTATTTAGACTTTTTGCAGTCATCGTAGTTATGCAAGGCTTCACTACTACTAATAAAAGTACAAGATTTTCTTGGAGTTTCGAACAATTGCAAATAAGAACTTTGATACTTATAAAGCCTCATTTCTACCATCCCTAAAAAGATAAAGATTTAAGTCCTGGATGTGTGCTATAATATTATTATTCTAGCTATGCCTGTTAAGCCTTGCATTCGCTGAGACGCATAGAATAAATTACCTTTTTACACGATCGCCATTTATTTGGTAAACAGTTTTTATTCCAAAAGTTTGAACTAAATTTCTAAATCCCGTCTTTTGTTCTATTGTAGACAATTAAGCAAAATATCAATATGTCAAGTTTGGCGTCTTTTTCATTGATTTGTCCGTGTTGTTTCTTCTGAAAAACGCTTCTTTGGCGAAAGAAATTATTATAAACTCATAAGAGAGAAGCATGTATGATCATTTTTATGTTGAAAGGTTGGTTTTATGAGAGAAAGGCGTTCATTCGTGGCTAAACGCTCACAAAAGGTTAGATGTTTAGTGTTGGGCTTAAATATTAATTACACATAAAGCACGAGACCTTATACTCAAATTGCATTTTATTGAAAATTGCTCAATTTTCTCTTGTAAGGTGCTTACTTTTATCTTACTTTAGAAATGGGGTTGCTTGATTTCTAGAAAAATTTCAGTACCGTTGCTTACGAATCAGTTGATAATAAAAAATGTATTCTTAACAAAGACGTAGGACTTAGGCCCTACTCAGTAACGTTTTCTTTGAAGCAATCTTATAAGATGTCAGAGCTTGGCAAATTAAAGCTTCCTAAGGCTCTATTCTTAAATATTGAGTCGCCTAAAAAGATTCATTATTAGGTAAAACGTATGATGGGAATTATCCACCATCATTCAAACCCTTCTGTAAAAACATTACTCCACGTGCGTTTCAAAAATTCACAAATGGTACTTACCAAACTCACGCTTGAAATTTAATTTTTTTTCGAATTCGATTGACAATTTCTACAAACTTTTAAGTTTATTGTAAGAAATCCTCAAAACCACTCGAAAATAAAGGCACTATTTTAAATCACCGCATGCTTGTTTCTCGACATTGTGTATTAAGCTTTCAATTGTGTAAACCCTTGCTGATGCTTGCCTAGAAAAATAACAAGAATCTCTTGTGTTTTAAGAGTTTAAATGTACCATATAAAGTCTTTATTTTTGAAGTTCAGTCATAGTAGTTTTTCATTGAGCTCCACGCACATCAGCCAACATGCAATCGATGTTATTGTCTCTTCTGCTTTTTGGCTTAGCCGGATATTCAGCAGCTTACTACCGCGTCTGTTATTTCACGAACTGGGCGCAATACAGACCTGGTGATGGACGATACAAGCCCCACAATGTCGATCCGTTTCTTTGCACTCATTTGATGTACTCTTTTGCCAAGCTTCACAATGGAAAAATCGCTATGTATGAATGGAATGATGATAAACTGTATGCTCAGGTAACATATAAAAGTTAGCGTCAACATTGCATAAATTAGTGTAGAAATAAGCGTTATTTGTTGAGGTGCGGGGAGACACTTGCTATAATTTATGTATGGAAATCTGCCTGAATATGGGCATCAATTTTGAGACAAATGTCAGGACGGGTTATAAATTTCAATTAAGTTACAGAACGGTGTATTGTATCGCTAGGGAATATGGCTATACTCATAATTGCTGTATTTCATTCCAAATCACCCAACCTTAAGGACAATTTTTAACATCTCACCCAACATCAAGGCATTTTTGTTAAAAATCTTTGCTAAGGATTTTGAGGATTCGTTCGCAGATAGGCTAAGAATGAAATTTAGAAAAATTGGAAATTTCAATTCAATAACACAGCTCAGTTTATCCATCCTAGTTGAATTTATTTTTTCTGAGTTTATATCATGGGATTAATAACAAGAGGAATCTCTTTGATTTCACAAATGCACCCGTTTTGCTGTAGCCTGCTGTTTACCGGCTGTACGCGCAGGATAGTTTTTCCGCGATGTTTTGAAGGATATGAAAAGCAAGGGCTACTTGTGCAATAACTTTATTTTCTTCAACAGGTCGAACAATTGAAGCAACAGAACCCAGCACTCAAGACCCTGCTTGCTATTGGTGGTTGGAACCATGAAAATGGACAAACTAGCAAATTCTCTCAAATGGTTGCCACTGCACAAACTCGCAAGGTCTTCATTGATTCCACAATTGCACATTTGAGAAAATGGGGCTTTGATGGTCTTGATCTCGATTGGGAGTATCCAGGAGGCCGTGGAAATTCTCCACCAGAAGACAAGCAAAGATTCACCCTTCTTTGCCAGGAGTTAAGAGATGCATTCGAGAAAGAGGCTTCTGCGTCTGGCAAAGACAGGCTCTTGGTGACAGCAGCGGTGTCTGCCGGGAAACCCACCATTGACAATGGATATGAGGTAATTGCTTCATTAAAGTTCCATTCTAGTTTTCTCTATTATACTGGCAGTGTTTTCCACTTATCCAACTTTTGATGTTCTTTTCATTCACCGCTTTCCAAAAACACCCTTTGCACTTATTAGAGAGTGGGCACTTATCTAAAGATTTTTAGAAAAAATGGAGTGGGCTGTAAACAGAGAAAATATGGTAATTTAAAAGAAATTGACTTCATTTTTGGATTTCACTTCATTCTTTTGATTTCTCATGTTAAGAAAACCCTTCTACAAAAATTTTTTTCGAGACGACCTCCATTTCGTTACGGACTCTGACCAATATTTTTACAAAGATTATTTTTTCATCAGGTCGCCAAAATCTCAAAATCGCTTGACTGGATTAACATAATGGCATACGATCTCCATGGTATTTGGGACAAAAAAACCGGACACCACACCGCCATGAAACCAGAATCGGCAGACGACTTCTTGACCGTGCCATTCGCTGTAGATTACTGGATGAAACTCGGAGCACCGGCAAAGAAATTGGCTCTTGGTCTTGGCACATATGGCCGCACTTTCACTATTGCAAACAAAGACAGCAATGGGCTTGGGTCCCTTTCGAGGCAAAGTGGTCGCAGGGGACAGTACACGAGAGAAGGAGGCTTCCTGGCTTACTATGAGATTTGCAGAATGGGGCTCACCATGGTTAAAGACAATGCTGCAGGCGCACCATATGGATACAAGGGAGACCAGTGGGTCGGTTTTGACACACGTGAAAGTCTCATGGACAAGGTTGCGTTGATCAAAAGCAAAGGTCTTCTGGGTGCTATGTTTTGGGCTTATGATTTGGATGACTTTGATGGCAAATTTTGTGGCCAAGGACCTTATCCTCTGATGAACGCCGTTAAGAATGCTCTTGGGAGTGATGTGACGCCAACTTTTCCACCACAACCTACTCAGCCACCAAAACCTTCAACACAAGTGCCAGTTGTTACAGATGGGCCGGTTGTCACCGATGCACCACCAGAGCCACCAACAAACCCACCCACTCCAGGCTCATGCAAAGCTACAGGGCCATGGGCTGGTAACCCTCGAATGGATTCTTGGTGTGCATCAAACTGTGCTGCGGGCAACTGCCCTGCCACCCATTGTGAATGCACCTAGACTGGATTAATTTAACTAACGGAACATAAGTTACAAATAGTTCATAGTTAAGCTTCAAAAATTACAATTAACTAGTGAATCATTTACAATCATCATTTACTTGTGATCTTGATTTTCTGTGTTTATCTAAATTCGTCAAACAATTTGAAGAATGTTGAAATCTTTGTAGTAAAACATCCGACCAGTCAACCGACAACCGACCAGAAAATATACCGACCACAGAATAACAAATCTACCAGCAAATCTAACAAATCTACCAGCCACTCAAATGATTATAATTAACAACAGCGTCAAATCTATAAGTAAGCAAGTATTTTCTCGCCAATATTTAATGTTTACAAGTTCTAAAAATATTAGACTACAGAAATAAAATATTTACACAGTTTCAAAATGCAAAAGAAAGAAATAAGAAATAAATAAATATGTAAATATTTATAAATATCACAATACTCCTAACTACAGTGGCAGGGATAACATCAATAAGATCGAAATTACCTTAATTCAGTTATGGTCCCTTTTAGAGGTGTGCAATAAAGAGAAAATAAATATTAATCTCCCTAAAATTGGAAATAAAAAAGCATATGGGTAAAATTTAGAGGTGCATGCCAACTCCGCCATCGCTTTTTAGTAAATTTTCCATAACATAGCGTTTAATTGTATGTTTGCATAAATATATCCATTGATCTATTTTAAATTTCACTGACAATTGATAAATGAGCATTGATTAAAACGACAATCAAATATAGGCCATCTTTGCCTGTGTGCGTTGATATCTACGTGAAAATTTTCTTATGTGCCTACTAGGTGCCCTTGGTTGGTGCGGTACGTGCCAAAGTGCCATTTTGTATTTACGTGTCTGTTTTTTTGTTTTTTACAATATATTTCATAACTCTAAGTTGTCATCTGCATGCCAGTTCCAATAAATACCAGAAAATCCACAATATGAATGTTTAATAAATAAAATGATAGACTTTGTCAACAAGGATCTTATCATAAACATATTTTTCAAAAACTAACTTTTAAGTTTTTTGGCTAAAATAGCAAGACAATAGCCATGCACTTTGGTTGAAAACGATTCTTTTCAAAATTGAAAGGTTTCAGCTAAAATTGTAAAGTTATAGCCTTGATTTTAGCCAAACAGGAAGCTCTTTAAAAAGGAAAATTATTTAAATAAAATAATACGGTTATAGCTTGACTTTTGGCTTAATGCTGAGGCTTATTGAAGTTGGCAGTTTCGGGCTAAAATAGTGAGGTCACAGCCTTGCATTTTGGCTGAAAACGAGCCTTTTCGAAATTGAAAGTTTTTGGCTAAAATTGTAAGGCTATAGGCTTAGTTCTGGCTATAAATGAAGCTTTTCGAGGCTAAAAGTTTTTGTTAAAATGGTAAAGCTAAAGGCTTTGTTTGGCTAGAAAGTTTTTCGAAGTTTGTGTTTGGGCTAAAATTATAAAGTTAAAAAGCATTGAAAAATTATGTTTGGAACGCTAGCCATGAGGTATTTTGGTCATATTTAAGCTCTCTTGCTCGTAATTTCACATGCGATCGCATCATGCTTGGTCTCTTTTGCTTCGAGAACAATATGCGCTAGTGGCAACAAGTTTGGTGGAGAAATATCTACTTCTTCGCGGTGAAAATCAAATGGAAATCAGACATGTGCAACAGTTGAGAATTTCTGAATTTTAACTGATTACAAAATATTTAAATTGCTTCAATTTTAGGGCTTTCCATAGCGATGAAGGTCATTATCCAACAAACATGTCGACACCAGAGGATAAAATTGGGAGCGTTGCATGATGTTCTTAATTTTCTTCAGAAGACAAGGTACTTCTGTTTGGTTGGCAGAGGTGTGAATTTCTACCATTTTACAAGAAAACAGTAAATATTCATTTGAAGAAGCACATTATGTTACATTCTGTTGCGTTATATCGTAAAAATCTGTTTTTGTGAGGCTGGTATTTTTTATTCAGACCAGTTGGAAATACGTTTCTGGCAAGGCAACCATCTGATTTCTGGCTGGGATGGTGGGTGAAGTTTCATAAAATGCAGAAAAGAATTGTTGACATAAAATTGAAGAGTTTTGTCAGCAAATATTTATGGTTTGGTATAATCTTTTAATCGATTTATGAGATTAGTTTTTACATTGTTGAGAAATAGTGTTTTTCCCAATTATTTCATTTTAATTATGTGCCTTCAATAATTTAACAGACTGGACATGTTTTTTATTTAATTAAAATAATTACGATAATAATGAGGAACGTTTCGATGTCATTTTAACATCATTTTCAAGCTAAATGAAATAAAAGACGTTGTTTGCAGAAAAATAAACAATAGAGAAATTGTTTATCAAGTGGTGAGAATTTTGGTCAGACCATAGGGTTAATTCTGGGTAGAAGTGAAGGATTTCCAGGTTTGAAGTGTTAAAAATTATAAGGTTATTGTTTTGCTATTTTCCTTGCTATTGTCTTGGCCCAAATGGAAAGTTATAGACTTGCTTTTTTCCGAGCACAAAGCTTTTAGAAAAGTTATTTTGTTCAAGTAATAAGGTTCTAGCGTTGCTTTTTCCTGAAAATAAGGCTTTTCGAAGGTGAATGTTTCTTGGCCACATTGGAACGGATATATACTTGCTTTTGGCAAACAGGAAGGTTCCTGAAATCGAAAATTATTTCATTAAAATAGTAAGGTTATTCCCTTGCTTTTGACCCGAATTGATGCATTTCGAAATTGCAAGTTTGCAGGCTAAAATTGTTTGGTTATAGCCTTTGCCTTTTGCTTTGCTTCTTTTAGTACCAAGGAACTTCAAATCTCAAAATACCTTGTTTCTGCAAAAAAAATAACAAATCTATGTCCTTATACTTTAATCCCCAAACACTTAAGCTAAAAAAAACCCTCGTTTCTAGCCAAAAGTAAGGCTATAACCTTACTATGTTAGCTAAATAATTTTCCATTTCAAAACGCTTCGTGTTCAGCAAAAAGCAACTCTATCACCTTTCAAATTCGGCCAAGAAATTTCAAATCTCAAAATACCGTGTTTTCAGGAAAAAAGCAAGGCTATAACCTTAAAGTGCCTCTTCACCAAAAATTTTTATTGTGTCTTTTCATAGTATTGAATGCGCTGATAACGAAACCGAAAAC
>JAYJMH010063981.1:0-11884 GCA_036873815.1 Phacellophora camtschatica | reverse complement strand
TCATAAACAAGGGGCACATTTGGTTATATATTTTACAGTAAAGGGCACTTTTCAGACAAAAAGGGGCACTTTACGACAGTTTGCAAAAAAGTGGGAGGGGCACGTGCCCCCCCGGGCCCCCCCGGTTCCTACGCCACTGCAAAAGGCTCAAGCCAGATGCAAGTCTATAAATGTGTTGTCGACGGCAATGACATAAAAATGTGTGAAAGAAGATCGTTTTGCGAATGTGTAAAGACGTGCAGTACAGATGGCTGTACTGCTTATTTCATCTCCAACCGCCAGAAGGTAAACATATGCCAAAAGCATCCAGGCAATAAACTTCTTAAAGAAACAGGCAAATGCCCAGTTCAATTTCTTAATTTGTGGCCAAAGGATGACGATGGAAGACGATGGGTAGGGGCGGCTCTACTGAAGAACTTTTGCTATATTTTGCTTTTTGCTTCGAATACAGAAATATATATTATTATCATTAATGCTCACCACGATAAAGACACTGATATTCCAAATTCCCAGTCCGTTTTGGTTTTTATTTTATTTTTCATTATTTTTTATTGTGCTATTGATGAATTAGTTGTAATTGCCCAGTTTTTATTGTAATTTGTTGCCGCCCGCCACACTTTTGTGAGTAGCGCATATGGTGGTATTGTAATATTATATTTATATTGCATATAATTTAAATGATTAAATGTCCCGATTTTCCCTGGTGCGATTGGCACAAAAATAGCATGACCTTTTTACTCTTCCCAAGCGGAGAGCTCTCGTTCAGGCCGAAACGTTTCAATTTTTCAAAAGACCCTACTTATAATGACATGTTTTTAAAATTTTTGTTTGTTTGGAACAATTCCAAGGGCGATTTAGTTTGTTGTTTCTCGTCATTTCCATCCATATTAACCTTGGAGACCTTTCTTACCACTCAAATGGCTTAAAAAGGTTTAAATATAAATCCAATCAATTTCGAAACAGGTTTATTGTTAACGATTTTTTATTGTTGTTTCTTGGTTCCTGGGCACACACACGGCGTACTATTATATCACATATAATATTGTTTGCCACTGCTTGTACCACAAGATACAAAGCAAAGAAGGAAGACAAAGAAAAAAATAAACCAATAACAAAGATAAAAATAATAACAGTTTGTTACAAAGCAGACGAGGAGATATAAAGGACATCAGTTTGTTGTTTGCTGCAAAGGAAAGAAATACATCGTGGATTAATGTTGTTGGACTAGAGCAAGCAATTGAAAAGTCAGGAAAACACCACAAGTGCCCTATGTAGGCAACAGGTAAGGAATCAGATAAATGCTTGAAAAAGTTTAGATTAGCTCTGACTTTAACCAGTGAATATGCTTTAACTGTTTCTTGTCCACGGGGGTGATTAGCAGCAGCCAATGGTATGGGGTTGTGCCATTTTTAAGGGTATCTTTTTCATCAGCTGCTCCGGATTTGTGGGTATACTTTTCACATTTACCATTTGCTGGTCTATACATGGGTCACGGTTTGGATTTACAGCTAACTAGATTTTGCATATTTATGCATATGTTGTAAGAAGTTTTGGCTAATCATTTTGAAGATTTTCCGGAATTACGGGGAATCTATGTTGAAGCATATATTCTGTTCGTTTAAACACTCGGCACTGAAAAAAACAACTGGTGACCACCACTGAACAAGATTTGCTAGACTTGTTCTTTGAGTTGTTCGGTGCATAGTCTGTTCGTTTAAACACTCAGCACTGAATAACGGAGAACATCACTGAACAAGAATTTGAAATGTCGAGAGTTGTTCGGTGCATAGTCTGTTCGTTTAAACACTCAGCGCTGAACAACGGAGAACATCACTGATAAAGATTTAAACACTCCGCGCTGAACAACGGAGAACATCATTGAACAAGATTTTGAAATATTGTGTATTGTTCGGTGCATAGTCTGTTCGTTTAAACACACCGCGCTGAACAACGGAGAACATCATTGAACACGATTTTGAAATATTGTGTTGTTCGGTGCATAGTCTGTTCGTTTAAACACAAGGCGCTGAACAACGGAGAACATCATTGAACACGATGTTGAAATATTGTGTGTTGTTCGGTGCATAGTCTGTTCGTTTAAACACTCCGCGCTGAACAAAGGAGAACATCAATGAACAAGATTTTGAAATGTTGTGCATTGTTCTGTGAGATGTTCTATTCGTCTAAACGGACCTTTTCTAAAAATAAAAGATAGTTTTTTCAGTAACCGTGGCCCTACCTTTATCTCATTATATAACAGAAGAAGAAAAATGATAATTTATGCTGACGGTTGTACTACGTTTGTCTTTCACCATTTTATTGAAAGACAAAAGCAAAACTGCATTACATGAATATTTTCTGTTTGACAAGTTTTGGATAAAGGTGAGTCTACCGACCCCACGACCACATCCCAATTGTAACATGCATGCCCTTGCTAAACAAAGTACAATTCACTGTTGTCAAAACTGCTGTCGATTTTGAAAACTTCAAACCATATAACCACTGATCTTTTTAATTTGTATTTTTAACTTAATGATTCAACCCCAATGAATGGTTTTGTCTTTTGTCCCTTCAGTGTTACTTTTTTATCTCAAAATCTGTATCATAATAGAATGAACTTCAGTTATTTATATCTCCTGTTATGTAACTCAATTTTGCTTAAATGGCGAGATAGGTGGGTATATCTGATCCACATAAAACAAGAAAGTATAACAGAGGAGAAAGAAAATTTTGCATTGAAGTGGGAGAGACTATTTCAATTGGAAATTTCTTGCTCGTATGACGACGAAAGTTTTGCTTTAGAAGCACACAAAACACTGCGTGAACTAAATCCTCCTTTATTTCATCCAGAATTTAAATTTTCTGAAGAATGCTTGTAACCTTTGGACCCCAAATAAACTTAATTTATTTAATAATTTCTTCAAATGTACTTCGGCTCGGTGACTGGATATATTTCGCCACCAGGAGGGGGGAGGGGGCAGTACCATTTTTCTTATATAGGGGGCGTGTCCAAAGAAATTGGATATATTTCACCACCAGGAGGGGGGAGGGGGCAGTACCATTTTTCTTATATAGGGGGCGTGTCCAAAGAAATTTTGAGCTGACCCAAAAATATATTGGAGCAAAAAAGCCCACCCAAAAACATAATAATATTTTCACTGTTATGATGCAATTTTCCTGGCTGTAACATATTTTATTAACATATATATCCTATTTCTTAATATTTTGCACAAAAATATAATATTTCAAAATTTTAGAGCAAAATTCTAATTTTTGATAAAATTTGTTCAGACCCAAAAATATATTATCGCGGTCAAAATCCCAGGCCCAAAGATATAGGACACATTTACTGGGGAGGAGGGAGAAGAAAGAACTGTAAATTACAGTAACTTCTCTATCCGAGCAGTGTTTTCATCAACAAAAGCGAATAGAAAAGAATACGGAGCAGTGTGAACGTAGCCTAAAGCTGCGATAAAAAAGCTACTAAAAATATGGGTATACACGTTTTTTTTACCTGGCTAAGGTATTTTATTTTGGTCCATTTTGGACCAATTTTCACCGGTAAAAGTCTCTTAAAGTTTCTTAATTGTATATTAAAAAATCCATTTTTCTACTATTCACTTTTCTTCAACAAAAACGGTGCAAAAACTAGGTATACGTTGCACATGATAAAATGTCTTCACCGAAACAATCATCTAATATCAATCCACTCCATTAAAATCATCAAGCATTATGTAATCTTAACTAAAAATTTAAAAAGATTCTTAGCAATTTTTCATTCACTAGTAAAAGTTTTCTTGGGTTTCACCAGTGAGTTTCTTGTAAAAAGTTTCTTTAGCAGTGTAAATACAGAAAGAGAAACAATTCATATGACCAAATATTGATTTGTGTTATAAATATTTCAATTCCTTTTTTATAAGAACCAGATAAATTTTGCCGAGGCGTCAAAATTTTCTTAAGTTCTTATTTTTGCGCATTCTTAAATTCTTATGTTTCATCTCTAATTTTGTTCCATTAGTAAAATACTAGGTTTCTCTGCTATACTCCAACAATACATTCGTCTTTTGTATAGTAAGTGTACAATTTCATGAAGTAAATTGAAAAGTGTGAATGGATAATTTCATAATACGGTATTTAATTTTTTGGTAAATTTGGCCCTGAGGCTGAGCATGTTCAATTTGTTTTTTTTTGGCAATTCAAGCCTCGGTGTTCTTATAAAGTGTGTTCTTATAAAAAATAGTGTATACACCCATCAAACCTCTCTAACTCTAACCCGCTTAACTTGAATTTCCATTAACCATAAAAACTGCCGGTTAAAATTGACTGAATATTAATATGACAAATATTAAGACATTATATTGCATTATCTTACACGCTCTATATTTCTGTTTGAAGGATTGAGGTATCTCGACACACGCTGCTGTCAAATATTGAAGAATAAAAATACAAACACGCAAAGAAGATAAAAAATAATGAAGTAGATCAGTATCCCCCTGTGCTTGTGTCTTAGCCAAAACTCAGCAAGCAAGTACTGTGGACACTCCTTCTCGGGCAGATATCCGGATATTTACGGCTGAGTTCTCAAGGCAAGCAGCTTCCCAAAGCAACTCAAAGGTTTACTACTGTTGTGACGAACTATGAAAAGGCAAAGCCGCATAAACCAACAGGCATTTGTTGCAGAATCCAAAAGAAAATAAACATAACATAAAGTTAAGAAGCAAACAAAGAAGTCACTGATGCTGAAACTTTTATTCCCATAAACTCTTATTTTTGAATAAATAAAAAGGCGGAAATATTAAATAAGTTTTACTCTTTCGTTTCATGAAAAACATTTGCAACTGAAGTAGACAAAGCTTCAGAAGGAAAAGACGCCTTCTCATTTCTAATGACGACTACTGCTATTGTTGAAGACCCAAAAATTGAATCGTCAAGACATTAATAATTGAAAGGCACGAATGGTGGGCAGGTCCAATATTGGGCGTATCTCAGTGTGTGATAGCTTCTGAGTAAATTACTTGCTCGAGTATTTGAACACGGGAAGACTGTTAAAATGGACCAGGAAAAGAATTACTGCGGGCCTAAATCGTTGTTTATTGGTGAAGATAAAGAATATCATAGCATTGTAGATTTTTCCGAAACTCTGAATGCTGATCAGTGCAATGTCGAAATATCTCCCTCAAACGGGGAGGATGGCGAATCAAGCTTTGCGGAAAAACATTTTTATCCCAGTGCAGACTGTGTCATAGTGAATCCTTCAATTGCAAGAATAGTAAGGGACGACTTAAGCAGGAGTGTGGGTTCCGGCAGCAGGGGTGCAAGAAATGCTCGATCGCTCAGGCTTCACAAAAAAGACTTGGATGAATTAAAGGGAAAACCGTCGCTGCTAAGATCTGGAAGTGCTCCTTACTTGTTCAAAACTTTATCAGTTTCAGATTTGACGTCGGAAGTTTACGTGAATAAAAATATCGAGGGAATAACAACAAGCTTTTTCTCGTTGAAGCCGCCGCGAGTGGTAGTACATCCTGGCGCGACCCCTCCTCCTACTTACAGTAGCCTCACAAAGTACCGTTTAACAGATATACCCCCGTCATACCAAATCGTAACTGGCCTGGCTCTTAACGTGAAAATTGTGAGTATTTTGCACTGTTGGGTTTTTATTTTAATTTCCGTTTGCAGCAGAGAACAGGTGGATTAATGGCATTAGAATTCATATTGTGGTCGTTTAATTCCCACGTTTAAAAACTGGAGGGGTTTAAGCGAGATACAGTATAACAGGGTGGGGGTTGTAAACATGTTGAAACGAGCAAATTTAATTTGATTTATCCCTCCATCTTCTGGTTTTCAGTGAGAAAGTTTTCTCACGAAAATTCGAGAAGTGGCCAGATGAAGCACAATCTTTTCCTTTCGAAACTGATATTTTATTACTTGAATAGCTGAATGGGGAATTAGTAATTTTGTAATATTGAGCCTCGTGTAAAAGAGCACGTGTACAAAGCACGCTCCTCAATAGCGTCAAAAGAGTAGGTGTACACAGCATGCTCCTCCACAGCGTCTTTTTCTGAGAAGGATTCATATCCCCCCACCTGCAAAGGCTACAATTTTCTTGAAATTTGGTGTCATGTGATGTGTATTAGTTTAGGTGTAAACGCGAAAAAATTATTCTTTAAAAATTTCTCTCAAAGGTAAAATCTAACGGGGGCTAAATAAAATTCTTAAAAATCAAAAAGACGCTGCGAAGAAGCATGGTGTACAATGGATATTAAAATATGTTCTATGGGTATTAAAAAATGAGTTTTAATAAATGGTTAACCACAGGCAAAACTGCAATTGAAGAGAATCAATTGATATAAAAGTGGCTAGTTAGTGCCGTATCAAATCGAAATTTTCCTTTGTCGTTAGATATTCCGTGGGATTATTGGTTTAATTGATGTGCAATTTGAATATAATTTGAAGTTCTCATATAATTTTTAGATGAGCTGGATTTATGTCTTTTCATTCTCTTTTACTCTTGCTAAATTGGATGCCTGTGGGACAGTTACAAAGATTTTATTTTCACGTGATTCCGCAAACGATGCGACTGGCCGTTAAGATGCATTAGAATGCAAATATCCACCACCGACTTGATTGAGGCTATACCCATATGTACCACCCTGACTGAACATAACTTGCAATGTCTGCAATTTTGAATTTTCATTTCTGCAAGTTTCTAAAAGACAAAGATCAGAGACGTAGGAACTTTTTTGCAAACATGGAAAAAGTGCCCTCAAAATTGAAAAATCAGTAAAGTAATATAGAACTGATTTGTGTTCAATCATTGATGACATTTTTTGTTTTTTTTTTCAGGATCGAGAAGAAAACGTTGGAAAGACAAATCCACGAGATGATTCTTGCTCAGTTATAGGAAAACAGAATAAGATTTTAATCATTATAATAATCGTTATAATTCTTATTTCAACTTTAACGTTAATCATAGCAGAAACCTTTAGGAGCACGCGATAGTTTATTGATGTATAATTTTCTTTTCATATGTTTTTAAGATTGCGAAGTGAGTTTTTAAGATATGTTATATGCGAAGTGAGTAAAAAACACACCCTGTTTCATCGGCAGAAAGTTTCAAATTACGTTATCTCGCTGGCATTAATTTCCTTGCATATTTGTAAATATACTTAGTTTATGAATTGCAAAGCCAGCTTGAAAGGAGTTGATTATGAATAATGATAAATAAGAATTTGTCAAGTATTTGTGCATGTTTTTGTGCATGACAATTAGCAACACAAAAATACCGAATAAGAGCACGCATAGTTGATCATCTCACGCATATTCCGTCTCACAAATATTTAGTAAAGCATTGATCAATGTTTTTAATTGTGGGAAACATATAAGCCATTCAAACTAAGAGAGTGTTTTTTGCTCACCAGTTACTTTACGTATATTTAAAGAAACTTGTGATGTTTTACTTCAAAACTGTAGAATTTGAAAAACGAAAGAACAGCTTCACATGTAAAAATGTAATTTCCATCGTCAACATGTATATAAATATCTATCGACATATATATGTATATATAAACATACACAGGGGGCGGAGGTGTGACCATGGGGGTGTGGGGTGTGACACTCCTTGCCCGCCCTGGAAATGTAAAATGGTGTGTATTTCGACATTCCACATTGTTTGGCAATTCAATTGACAAAGCTGAGCTTACTATTTATTCTACTCAGTAAATTGTTTTGTAACACCCTCTTCCAAAATTTTCTGTGGCCAACCCTGTATACATATATATATAATATTAAACTAAATATTCACAAAAAGGGGTAGCTGTATTTCAAATTATTGACGTAATATTGACGTATATATAAAACATCGAAGAATTTGTAAATATTAATATTCAATTTATATTGTATCTACTTATTTTAACAAATTTTTTTTATATTTTGCATATTTAATGAAGTCTATTGTTCCGCTTTTTTAGTCTGTTTTTCTTATTACAAAGTAGAAAATGAAGGTATACAAAACTCCCGGAACAGTATAAAAGTTTAAAAAAATGGACACTTTCTTAAAGGTTTTTCTGAGTTACTTCATTTTATTTTTAACATTTTATTATTGCTGTATTTTCTCAACAAACAGAGCTTTTTGCCAAACTTTTCTCCATAAAAAGACACACTGTATCTGTTCATTCACTATAACTTCAGAAAATAGTTTGGCATGAGAGAAAAAAATAATTTTTTGGGACAATTTGATAAAAATAGAGAATTTACTGGCTTATTCTTTCCAACGATGTCCACATTCAGGATTACAGCACTTATAAAAAGTAGTCATTGGTTCATCTGCTGATCTTGTCTGTATTTGCATAAAATATGCCTTGGGATGCTCACATTTTGGACATTTTTCTATGAAAGTAAAAAAGATTTCACATCAAGATTGAGTATCAAAATGAAACACATTGATCATATAAATACTGAAGATATGGGCCAGGCCAAAAACACGGACAGCTCGGAAAGCTGGGAAACCTCAGAAAAATTTCCGACTTCTTCTATTTTGAGTTTTTGTATTTTGACTAATGCCAAATTCTAAAATGGGGAATAATTTTTACAAGCAGAATTTTTCCGCATCTATTCAAAAAAGCTGAATTTTTTTCCAAAGTTTCAAAGACACTGAATGTTTTTCCAAAGGTTCGAAAATTGAATTTTTCTTGAGCGGTGTTGTGGGACCATTTGCATAGGAGGGGCAGGCAGGTCAAATTTTCCGACAGATTGCTTTTGCGCTAAAAATCCCGACTGTTTCATGATAAACAATCTCGGACAAATGTCCAATTTCCCCATTTTTCCGTCAATTTCAAAATTTTAGGAGGGTGACCAGCCCTTGCCCCAGCCCCTTTTTGTCAATTTTTCTGGTTGTACAGAATTTTAGTAAAGTTTTAGTATTGTATCAGTTAGTAGTTCTTTTGAACTGCAAAGCTGCACCCCCATCAACAATTTGGAAAATCCATTGTTTTGATAATGCAAACACTTTTGTGGCAAAATTTCTGCTTTTTTGAATTTAGAAAAAAATAGGAAAACTCGAACAAGAAAAATTTTCAGAAATTTCTTAGCTGTCTGCATTTTTGGTCTGGCAAAAAAGTGCAAGATAATACAATTACATAAAAAAAATGTAAACATGAAATATACTAAAACATGACATTGCATAAATTAGCATTTTGATTAAATTTCAAAATATACCTTCAGTTGAATCAACATTTTCCCATGCTGATGCACCTCCAAGTACATCATCAACTTCCTTCAATTTTGGATACTTCTTGTCTGCAATCTAAAAACATAATATGATAATCATAATCATATGTGTAAATACGTTTATTGCTTTATTATTAAGTCCATATAAAAGTTGTTTTTTGCAAGATGGGTATGGGTAATTTTAAAATAAAGCAAAACAATCAAGAAAATTATTGCAATAAAATCAATGCATTAACTCGTCTATTATATGAAGTATTATGCTCTTGATGGTTGAATGTCTTGTATATTAAAACATCTGTTTTCACTTGTCAGTCTGTGTATTTTAAAAAATAAGTTTTAAGTCTTTCCAGCTGTCTAGAAATCAAGTAGCCAATTGAAGAGAAATTAAAGTAAACCAAGGAACAGATACAAAGGTCTCCAATCTGAAAGTAAACTGCTGTTGTGTACAACCATAGCAGGCCTGGAAACCTTTTCTTTCAAAGTAATCGAAGCAATGAATAACATGGCTCCATCTTACATAACAAGTATGTTCCCCAATGAGAGCACAAATAGGTACTCTATCTCAGGTCAAACACATCATTGAAATTAAACACCCCGAGAACAAAATATACAATGTACAGAGAAAGAGCAATTTCTTATGCTGCTGTAACACTGTGGAATTGCCTACCATATAAAATTTGTTACTCGCAAAGCATTAATACCTTTAAATCTAAATTTAAAACATTACCATGTTCTATTGCTTTTAAAAAATTGTTATTCTGGGACTTTTCTATAACTGCATATAGAAAATGCCCAGAATAACTATTTTTTAAAAGCAATAGTACAGGCGATTTGTAACTTAACATAATTTCCTTGCAAAAGAGTTCTTGCCAAAATTTCAACATTCTTCAACAACTTTCAATTTTTTTATCAAAGAACTCTTTTCCATGAGGAATTTTTAGGGACAACAAAATAATTCATTCATACTCTAAACATTACTGTATTCTTTAATGCACCACAAGAATTCTTACAGCCTTTCATTCAAAGAACTGATAAAAATCTGTAAGAATTCTTGCTATGTTAAGTTATGAAAACGTTATGAATATATCTCTTATAGATTTTGTTGAATTATAAAAATAATTATTATTATCATGATTATAATCACATGCACAATTATATAAATACACTCATTAATTTGTCAAATTTGATTTAGTTGATTGAATCTTCAATTTAATGATTCAAATTAACAGTTAACAACCAATGGAACAAAAATGAAGACAAATAAAACACAAATAAGTTGAAAAAATGTGTCCGCTGCGCTAAATGGCAATCTTACCACGTTTTATTTAGTTTAGGCCTAAATAAATCTTATAAAGTTTAATCATTTTAAAATTTAGTGTTCATCATTACCTTTCTTTTAATGTTGTAAATGAAAGGGCAAGTTTTGCATGCAAATCTAAATGATGTTTGTCCAGATGATTCTTCCACGACCAGTACATTGGCACAAATTGGACAGAAAAGCAACATATTTTGTCAACTCATCGCAGCAAACGCAAGTTGTCCTCCATAACTGCTAGCCTCGATTACGCGGCTGCTTCGCAACAGCTTGTTTGTGTTGGTTTGGTTTGTATCCTCGTTATCGTTTTCCCACAAAAAGTGCCAAAGCAAAGTGCCAAGAAGAAGGCATCCAGAGAAAAGAGGCAAGGAAGCAAAAGGGCCAGAAGGCACGAAATACAAGAAACTCACAGACCTAAGACTAAATGTTTCTGCAACCCTGAAGTGGTATTTATTGTTTGAGGAAATTATTCCTTTTACATTTGATTAAAAGTGGGTGAACAATATGATAACATAATAATGAGCATAAAACACATCGTACTTAATTACTGTTAAAAGTGTGGATGGCATTTTTTGACGAGATCTCTATGTCAGGTGCATGCCAGGTGCACCTTGCCATCCATACTTTGATGCAGTCTGGCATATCATCACCATAGGTACATAGATCAGACAACACACACCATACATACCATCAGCATCACAACATTTGACATTCTGTATGTTGTTTTTGGTTCTTTCTTCTAATTTAAACAGTCTTTGTTTGATTTTCAATCAACGATTCTGTGCTGATTTTTTTGGAGTGGAAAATTTACCTTGTGCTGGGCCAGGGTGCAGAATGTGGCACTTTTCTCAGAGATCTTGGGTACACAAAGTGCTACATTTGTCAGGTGTCCAGTTTCAAAAAATCCTCCATTTCCTCAGTTATTTCCTATTCTGTACAGATGCAGGACTTTCTGTACACATTAGGAGTATGTACAGTTTATTTTTTGTTTTATATTTTTCATTTTACTAACCCAGCAATGTTTTTCTCTAAAACTAACTCTTTATTGTTAAAATCATCCAAACAATCTTTTTGATACACAATAAATATTGTGTGAGTGATATACATACTTTGCAGAAGTTTGAAATTAATGAAACTGGTACAGTACAGGCCATTCGTAACTTAACATGGAAAGAATTCTTAAGAATTCTTATGTTTTCTTAAGAACGTTGTAAGAATTCTTGTTGGGCATGAAAGAATTCTTGCAGACCTCGAAAGAATTCTTATTATTACGGAAAGAATCTTGTGGAAAGATTCTTGCCAAGAATCTTGCTGAGAAGAATTCTTGTCGAAAGATTCTTGACT
>JAYJMH010063980.1:0-34642 GCA_036873815.1 Phacellophora camtschatica | reverse complement strand
GAAAACAGCGAATGGAATTTAACCAAATAAGACAATTGGTGAATGTGAGGCAAAGTAAAATCAACAGAGAAATAAGAAAAAAGCAAATTTCAACCTTCTTCAGTTGATCTTCATCAGTTATAATATACCCAATGACACAAAAAGATGTTCACAAGTTTGAAAAATCACCAAACTTCGATTTGGTTAGACTAATCTTAAAAAAAAATATTTTTCAGCAACTATGGAAGTATTAATTAATTAATAGTTAAGTGAGTATATGTGCAGGCCTATGTTAAAAAACAACTGATTTAATTTACCATAATTTTGAGATAATTTTTAAAATTTCATACCATATATATTTGTATTAATTACCCTAAAAGTTAATTCACTTATTTTTTGGGACATTTCAATTTACCTGGATTCCAATTATTTTGATAAGCCAACCAAAAAGTCAATGCCCCGTTAAGATTGGGCCCAGAAAATGTAGTTGCCTCATCTTTGAATACTACAAAAAAGTGCCTGCCCAGTTGCATTCTCCGCTTAACTGGCCCCGTTATAAAATAAATTTTGCACTATCCCTTATTACACAGTTCTAGCTATAAAAGTCAGAAAAGTGCAAGGACTGCAAGATTCGTTTTCTTGTTTGAGGTGGCCTATGGGTAGAAATTTCTCAATTCAGCATATTATATGCCAGTTATTTTAACCAAACATGAAATTGCTGATGGGCCACGAAATGTTTTAGAGCCGCTCTGGATGGGCCGACTTTATCCTCCGACCCCCCCCCCCCTCCCCAAGCAGCTACTTCATGACCGGTCCCTAAGGTCAATGCATAGAGTGAGTCTTATTTAGTTCTTATTTAGGCCTCTGCATCTTGTTTTATCTGGGGCCCCTGAAAACAGTTTTGCTTTTCATTTGGGTAACACAGCAGGAGTCTTGGTGTTTCTTTCATACAGGTTGACATTCTAGCGAAGATTCGCACGATAAGAAAGAGGTTCATTAATTGCTTAAAGGTGTGGCAGTGCTTTAATCCAAAGTCAAGGGGTGTGGTCATAAAACTTTTTCTCTTTCCTCTCGGACGGGCCTCTCTTTTACTTTTGCCCCAGGGCCTAAGAATCCTCTCGGCGGCCCTGATGAATACCGTATGGCAATTGATAATATAGAAATTTCTAAAACCTCCATAGTAACAATGATAATAATACAACTGGCATAGAGATTGAGACATATTTTATGAATATTCATGCGATGTGAAATATCTATATTGTATGAATGATTCCTTTTGTTATATATATATACCTCTATTCCAAGGGCTCTACCGCCTGGGCTTTGGGTGGATGGTATTTTCCTTGAAAGCTATAAATTTTAAGGCGTGAGTGAGTGAAACATTCATTTATGAGGGGAAGACCATAGTTACCGATTTTTAGCTTAGTATCTTGCACTCTGAGAAGACGTTTTTGCGAGTGGTTCTTCTCTTCGTCGAAGAAACCAAAGAGAATATTCCTAAAAACGACGGTACTTGGTTTTTCTACATCTTCATCATAGCTAACTGTCTATTGTATTTGACGGTAAATTGAATTTTGGCGCAGAGGGCTGCAAGCAGGGAGTAATAATATATTACCCCTTGGCTAATAATATTTTATTCCATTAAAATTGCATAAATGTTTTCAAAGTTATTCGTGAGTCCATGTCAAAGTTATTCATGAGTTAGTCGTTTTATTACAGTATGTTTTTTCTTCCAAATTTGTGTTAGGTAATCTGCCTTCCTCAATCGGTCTTTCGAAAAATGAATTCTTCTGCCCCTCCAATATAATTCCCTGCCGTCGCCTCTTGCAGAGCATTGCAGAAAGTCACAAAGATAACTCTTAATCTTACTTTGCGACAATCTGCAACATCTGTCGCATGGTTTTTGAAAAGCAGTTTCCAAGAGTATTGCAACACTCAACGATATGTTGCAATAGACAATTATGCAGAAGATAGCAGCTGGAAATTATGAAATTAATCCCATTATTCATTGCGTTCGATGATCGAATCCCTCAACCTCGTCCTCAGAACTTTGTGTATGGCTGACTGAGGCCCTGGGAAACAGGTTGCGAATCCCTTTGACTCATTACATAAGTTCCCTGTACTTTCGCTCTTTTGTTGTTGTTGTTTTCGCTTCAGTCAGTGTAGCGGAGGAATATCAGGCGGAGGAGCGAACTAACAATTCTTTTAAAAGTCTACAAATGCCTATAGAATTGCTAATAATTTGCAAATCGAACGCAATGAATTATGGGAATAATTTGCGGAATTCTCTATTACACACAGAAACGAACCTTCACATTTCTCGTATTTGAGCTGAACAATATAATTTGATCAGAGATCAAGAGATCAAAATAAAAAATAGACGTAATTTCTTTGTCATTCCATTATTCATTGTAAAAATATGATAATTTTCTATCTAAATTTAATTATCAAAAAAATTACAAACAAGAGTCAATTATGCAAAATATATGGGTTATTAAAAAAGGAAAATTTTGCTAAGCGTGTAATGAAAAGATACTCACAACACAGCCTGTCATCCAAACTATATTTGGAAGAGGTATGGGCTGAATAATAGGTTATTCAAAACATCTGGGTATAATGTTTTATCACAATATATCTATTTTTGTTTCAAACACGTATCATATTATTGAATATTTACTAAGAAAAGTTTTCTGTACCATGGGTACCAGACTTTTCAATAAAAAAAATAAATTTTAAATGTTATATGTAGCGTATAATGAAAGGCTACTCACAAC
The DNA here is from genome assembly GCA_036873815.1 of Phacellophora camtschatica. NCBI lineage: Eukaryota > Metazoa > Cnidaria > Scyphozoa > Semaeostomeae > Ulmaridae > Phacellophora > Phacellophora camtschatica. Next base: position 31,889 of record JAYJMH010063980.1, on the reverse strand, counting down.
ATTGTGGAGTTATCTGCTTGTAGTCATTTATCACAATGTCTTTTTGTTCGTTTTCAGGGCAACATTTATCGTGTATGGTATTCACCAAGAAAAAGAAAACTAAATTAACAACACTTAACATGCCAAAAATGGCGTATGTTTTTCTTGCACCGATTCCAGTAATCATGAAACCACCAATTAATTCGCCACATCCATGGCCTAGGCCCCAATGAATTCCATGCAGCACACCTAAAATAAGATGCATGTAGTTTAGTTTTCAGAAACAAGTGAACAATTGAGGCCCTCGCTAGGGTTCTGGTAGACTTGCCAAATCACAACTTTTTATTTCGTACTCAATATATCAAGGGAATGCAATATCGAGATAGCATTCCCTCGACATGGCATTCCCTCGATATATTGAGTACGAAATAAAAATTTGTGATTTGGCACGAGGCACAAAATAGTCTAGCGTTCTGGTAGACTTCAAGTCTATTTCGTGCCAAATCACAAATTTCTATTTCGTACTCAATATATCGAGGGAATTCAAAATCTGTGATTTGCCACGAAATAGACTTGGGGCAAGTCTACAGAACACAGACCTGGGAGGGTCTTACAAATGAAACATTGTTTCACTCAACAGAATATTGTTATACTCACGTTTTAAAATTACTAGGTACATTAACAAGAAACACCATAATTTTTACCAAATTTAGGGTGTTTAAACTTAAAGTGCTGAATAGTTGACTATTTGAAAATTGTTTTCAAAATGAGATTTGTCTTGATTTGAAATGCAAGCTGTAGTTGAAATGGCACAAAAATAGATGAGATATATATCAAGCAACGAGCGAATACTCAGAGAAATATAATACTATATATTGGGGAAAAAAATATGTTAAATATAACTAGCAAAACAGAATTAAAATAAAATTGGTATTTTTAACATTAGATAAACATGGTCAAAATTTCGTTTTTATTTCATTTTAATTTAATACAAAATAGGTGGCCCTCTGCCAAATGATTGGCTTTCGAACGGATTTCCAAAATGGTATAATGATATAAATTAAGGATTATAATATTAATAAATTATAAATAAATTAAGGATGGTATAATATTAGTTTGAGGATATTATATTTTGAGAAGGGAGCCAAGGAAATTTCAATTTCAAATCTCAAATGTTTGCCTTTATTTCATTTACTTCTGGTTCACAAAAATTGCAAGCAACAATAAGCAATCCAGGCTGATGATGAATTTTTAGCACGATAGTAAGTAAGTGTTAAGGGTGGTCATTAGCCATGACAGGCAGGGGGTGGAAGCTTTTTTAAATAAATTGAAAAATTTTCGGATCCCATGATCATTCTGTTTTAATCATTCTTTAAAAGAATTTGAGATCTTGTCAACTAAGAAATTATTTTCAAAATGTTCTTAATTTTGGTAATAAAGCAGGCTAGTGATACCTTGAATAACCGTTGCAGATTCTGGCATTGAGTTTACTCCAACGTACGAAGCCATGGCAGCCCAAACTGCTGCTGTTGTAATTCCAGAAAGAGGCTCGACAAAAAGGACATGCCAAGGATTTTGAACCACTGCATAAAAGAAAAGTCTTATTGTGTAACATACAAGACCAATGTAAAGCACTCCAATGTGTCCAACACAGCTTATAAACCAGGCTGACAGAAAATACATTACAACTTCTGCAGAGCAATTCACGGCCGAAATAATACTAAATAAAAGTTGATTTCCACCGAGATCTTTCAAATGCCAGAACAAAAACGTACGTATGACAGCCATTGCTACTCCCACATAAAACGCCGTCACCATAAAGTAGATAAACTTTGGTTTTTTCATCAGCCCCAAACCCTCATGGATGGAATTCCTCTTTTTCTCTGTATCTGTTTCAACTTTATGTTCGTTAAAATCCAGACGTAGGCCAATCACTAAAGCAATTAGCATCATTGCTGTAAAGATATAAAATGCCGGATAATAGTTTACTTCGTCATTTGTTCCTGGGCACAACGGCAGAGTGCTCAGTACTGCTCCAACACCAAATGCTGTCGCCCCCCAACCAAGTGCCCCCCACAATCTTTGCAGTCCATATTTATTTGCTTCTCCGTTCTCTTTCAGCATCTGAACAGTTTTTGTGTCTACTATTGTCAGCGCTGGGCAGGAAAAAACTGTTTTTATAACGCTTACAAGCAACAAATATACAAAAATTGATTGAATATCAACATGTACGTCGTCCTTTTGTTTGAAATTTGTTTCATCGATATCTTCCTTTGATTTAGCAACATTCAATACCCATGGATCCGCATCATGTACACCTAAAAACTCTTTTCGATACCTGTAGTTTACAGTTTGTGTTTGGCCTAAGGGAAGTACATTTGATTCTATTGCTCTTTTACCATGTACATGCACCATTGGCATTTCCATCTGATGCTTTGTGGAATTGCTTTTAGCTCTGCAGACATGCTCTGCAGGAGCCAGTGAAAACATAAAATAACCAGTAGCAAATGTGATCATTGCCAACGTATACACCCATTTTGCTTTTCCAGTCAAATCTACAACGTATCCCCATATTGGTATGAAAATAAAGGCAATGTACGGCTTCATCCCAACGACAATCCCAACTTGTCTCGCGGATAATTGTAACTGTTTGAAGAAAAGTGCCAAGTAAGGCATTAACACACCATTAGATGCATAGAAGAAAAAGAAAAAGCCTTTTGGGACTAAGTATTTTCTGTTTACATTTGAACAGCATCGAGTTTCTTCTTCTCCATTTTTTCTTTCCTTTTTGTGGTGATCAATTAAGTAGAGTTTCTCACCAGGCTCTTCTCCGTATATTGGAGTTTCAATGCCTTCCTGTTCAAAAAGTACTTCTTCTTCTTCATGTTGAGTCAGTTTTTCGTGACTACCTTTCTTCTCATTCATCTCAGCATATGAATAGGCTGGCTTGGGTGAATCACTAATACCAGTTTTGGAAGACATTTCTATACTCTGCAACAAAGTCTTCAAATCATTCGAGCCGCTTTTCAATTTGAGGTTGCATTTTACTTCGATGATTTTGAAAATGTCTTCTTTGCTGGTGGACTTCAAACAACGAAATAAAGTCGTGTCGATCTGTTCACTTCTGGAAAAGCGGCGTTATATCTCACGATGCTCATCGCTTAGTTGATCAACAGTGACCAGTTTGAACATCCACTGGTAACATCTTTCAAATAACTCATTATTGCTGTCTGAGGAACATCTCAATAATTTGTTATTCACCACACGTACTTTGTGGTGTTAAATATGCAAAATAAAGGCATTTAAAATCAGCTATGATTGTTATTTCTTCAAAAAATAGTTTGATAAATCAATTTTTTCTGTGATCACACCTGCATAAATCAATTCTTTTCGTTCCGCAGTACCTGTGTGAGGTGGCTAATCAAAAGGTCACAGAATTAGGTAATGTGTGCGCTGATTGGTTGTTTTCTTGTAGGTAGACAACCAACCCGCGGTGTATGTTGCCATGGTGGTGGTTTCTGCTGTTGAAGAATCACAAACATCAATAGTATGAATCCATCAAGGGATTATTCTAAGGAAAATTTCGACAACACCACAAGAATAAGGAAACACCACTCGTCGCTCTGTTTCTGTTTTAAAAATGGAAGTACATATAGGACTATACCCTAGACCAATGCAACGTGAAAAATAAATTGAGCGCGTGCATCCTTTTGATAACATCAATACGAAACGGATCAATATTTTCACGAAAAATATGTATAGAAACAAAATATCTATAAGATTAAAATTGGCATATTAGTTTACAATTTACATTTCATTGGATGTAAATTATTTGTTCAAATTTGCTTTTTTGAACATTATGCAACTTTTCATTCGCACTTTCATTTTGAATTTGAACTTTCTAATAACATAAACTCAAGCAGCAAACAATACCATGCATTTAATCTTGAAAAAATAAGGTCTTGCTATTATAACTGTATTTAATTTTTAAAAAAATGCTGATTTCTGTCTAAGAACGCCAAAATAACAAAAGTTATATTGAGCAGCAATGTCTCAAAGATGTTAAACGTTTGGAAACCTGCCGTTAAGAAGTTAAGTTTTTCATATCATTATTTGTATATGAGTTTGATAGAAGAAGGTTAAACTTAAATTTGATACTCTATTTGTAAAAATTGACTTAATGATTTCTGAGATACACCAACTAAAAGTACACAATTTGTGTTTCTGGAAAACCAGAGGCTTCGATAATGACCACACATGTCAAAATCTTGTTACCATTACAAATGAATTTCTAAATCGATTAAATTGTCAACCTTGAGCTAGGTCACGTTTTGAATCAATCATCGCAAAGGAACGTAGTCTACGCGTGGACTCACGCAGGCTAAAAGGAGCGTGGAATTACTCGATAATCAAAATATTCCGTGGCATGCCAAGTTTTGAATCAATCATCGCAAAAGAACGTAGTCTACACGTAGATTCACGCAGGCTAAAAGGGCGTGGAGTTACTCGATAATCAAAATATTTCGTGGAATGTCAAGTTTTGAATCAATCATCGCAAAAGAACGTAGTCTACACGTAGCCTCGCGCAGGCTAAAAGAAGCGTGGAATTACTCAATAACCAAAATATTCCATGGCATGTCAAATTTTGAATCAATCATAGCAAAGGAACGTAGTCTACGCGTAGCCTCACGCAAGCTCAAATGGGGCGTGGAATTACTCGTTAATCAAAATATTCCGTGGCATGTCAAGTTTTCATAAGATATTTTCTTTCACCAAGTCAGACGCGAGCTTCTTTCTCCTGATTCCTCGGTGCCATTGCCTTCAACCGGCAACTAATTAAAATTTTAATTGTGTATTGCCATTCATTTATCAATATTGTCCAATTAACTTTAAGGCTATTTTGCCACAAGCAGCCAATTTAAGTAGCACATTGGAAAGACCAACTAGTGGTTTTGAGGAAAACTTGGGTTTTTCTTATCATTGGACATAACTCGGCGATTAACCAGTTGATTTCGGTGATTAACCAGTTGATTTCGGTGATTAACTAGTTGATTTTGGCAAAGGGTTTTATTAAAAGCAATTAGAGGCAAAAATATTAAAGTTAAAGCTCTTATATAATGCTTTTGCAAAGGTGTAGCTTCTTTTGGGACACCAGGTAGAATGGATTTGCTCTCAAACACACACCTGCGGGAACTGTTTATGAACTGGCATGTGGCGGGATAGCAAAACAAAATCAAAGTTAGATATTTCAATGTTTTTACTGCATTGCTGCGTCGATTTAACAAACAAAAAGATGCTTAACGCCAGTATAGTTTTTATCAAGAATTCTTTTAGACTATCAGCAACTTGCGATGCAAATACTGCACGTAAATTCTTAGCCCACTTTTCTTGTAAAGTTTTGCAACTTAGATAAATGGAAAATGAAGCTCGCCTTACTAAAAGACCAACTGGCAACGGAGAAGATGATTCCGAAGAAATCAAAGGAGAGACAAAGGACGATTCAGCAAAGAGGACAGAAGATATTGAAAAGATTGACCAGAATGAAAACTTGGGAAATAACAAAGAATCGCATAAATTTGTCGAAATAGAACTTGAAAATGAGATTGAAGATAATAAGAAAGATAGTCTGAAGGACAAAGATAGAAAATCAACAAAAATTAGAAAATGTTTCTCCAGTGTCAATAGCTCATTGCTGCATTGTAAATTATTGTACTTTTGCTACCAAGCGGCACTCGGGGCGTTATGGCCATATCTACCATTATATTTCAAGCAACTGTTTTTAACTCCACGGCAAGTTGGAACAATCGTTGCAACAAGAACGATTACGCAATTTGTATGTGTTCCATTTTGGACGGGGATAGCTGATAAGTACAGAAGGCACAAAATAATTTTACTCATTGCTATTTTTTCTTGGCTTGTTTCAACAATGGCGTTGCTAATAGTTCCTGCGGAGCAGCCAAAGGCATGTTTCAAAATGGGCCTAAAACGCACGGCTGAAAATGACAATATGGAGGATTCGTGGTTTGATTTCGGTGTTTTGGATAAATTAACAATAGAAAAAAAGGAAACTTCATTAAAACGGAAAATAAAGGATGTTTACTTTAGCGTCAGAATATATAAAACTAACTCTTCAAACCATACTGCTAAATATTCAGCATATGATCCAGATCAACATGTTTTAGATACATCTCGGCTATATTTGTTGCTGTTGTTGATAACAATACTTGGAATGATAATGTCGGCCCCTAGCCTCATTTTGATAGATATCTTCACGCTTCAGAGGCTGAAAAACAAACCCCATCAGTTTGGACGTCAAGCACTCTGGGGATCTTTAGGATTCGGGCTATTTGCATTTACCATTGGGGCCATGGTTAATTTTATTCACACAGTTAATAATTGCACTAGAAAAGAAGACATCAATTATATCCCTTGTTTTTATGTATTCGCATTTTTCATGTCTCTCGCGCTGCTGGTCGGCTCACAAGTAGACTTTGAAAACAAAGAGGAAAATTCACCTCCTCCGAGCTTCATCAAAGGCCTCAAATCTATTCATGACATTCACCTAACAGCCCTTTTAATAGTGACATTCTACTGCGGCATGGGAAGTGGCTTCATATCAACATTCTTGTTTTGGCATTTGCGAGAAATGGGGGGTATACAACTGCTGATGGCTTTAGTAACACTCATGAACAGCACGGCTGAAGTAGTTTTTTATTTGCTGTCGGAGAGAATCATTCATTCCATTGGACATTTTAGGGTGATATACATTGGCCTTGTTTGTTTTGCAATACGGTTTTTTTACTATTCTTTCTTGCGTGCACCGTGGATGGTTTTGCCGGTTGAAATCACTCATGGAATGACGTCAGCAGCTGTTCGCTCTGCCCTCGTTTCGTATCTCGGAAAGGAGCCTGGATCTGGTACGGTTCTGCAAGGAGTATTCAGCGGAGTGCACAGTGGACTGGGCTTTTCTATCGGAGGTTTGACCGGTGGCATAATGGTCCATGAGTTTGGTCACTCAATAACGTTTCTCATTTTTGGTGAAGTTAGCCTGGTCGTTCTGTTTTCGTTCATACTTGTAAACAATGTTTGGCCTAATATACGGACAGAGGAAAGTTCTAAAGAAACAGAAAAGCTGATGCAAAACATTTCTGTTTCACAAAAAACCAAAATATCTAATAAAGACATTGAATCTTCAAATGATATTATAAATAATTTAAAAGACTTTAAAGAGCATTAATTTTCGAAAATATAATTGAATGAACGACTACTGTCTCAGTATTTCGCTAAAATATTCGGAATTGCTTATTTAGTAATATTTATTACAAAAATACTAACAATTACAATAACTTTGAATTATGGTAGGTTTGTCTAATTCTTTTTTTAAACATTGGAACAAGTTTTTGTTCCGTTCTTTTTCTGAATAATACTTTATATGTGTTTGTTTGTTTTTTATGTTAATATAAATATCATTGTTTATTAATTTTTTGTTTGTTTTAATTTGAAACCTTTCGCCTTTTTACGATAAAGGACAACAAGAAAAACGCCAGGGGGCACTCAACTATTTTTCATAGGATGTCAGGCCGATATTGTTAGGTAAAGATTTTTCAAAATATTTTATTGAACTATTTTCAAAAATAGTTTTATTATATAGTTTAGCTAAAAACAGTTTAAAGCAAGTAGGTATAATGAAAAATAAAAAATTATTCACAACCATGTCAAGAATTTATTTATTTCAATCTTTACGCAAGCGAAAACAACAATGGGGCATCCATAATATTCTTATGCGCACTAATTTGAACCCCTTGCACCAATACTGTATTGCATGCGTGCCTTGTGTGGGCAATTTGATGCTTTTGAAATATGGATCCATTTTTCATTGAAATTTTCTAAAATTGGTTTTGAGGAACCAGAAGTAAATTATCTTAAAACAGGGAGTAAAATTTTCGTGAAATTCCCACACACATATATATCACATTTTCCGTTTATAAGAGGCCTAACTAAGGCTCCACTAGTGAAAGTTTCTTAATTTTGGACAATTTTTGTCAAAGTTAAAGTTTCTTTATTGTATCTGACAAAATTCAGTTTTTTACCATGAATTCTTTTTTTCAACGAAAATTTTAAAAAAGACTGGCTAGGATAAAAAGTTATATACACAATCTTCATTTACGTAATCATCTGACATCATGTTCACTCCATTAATATCGTTAAGCATTACGTATTCTTCGCTAAAAAATTAAAAAAATTTTGGTTCGGAACTGAGTGAAATGGTTCAGAAAAATGGTTCGGAACTGAGTGAAAATTACCTTCAAACTACCCTCTTGAATTGTTGGTGATTGTCGGTCTGTCCTTCAAGAACTCTGGGAAGAGTGCTTTTGGAAGTTTCAGAAAATTTATTTGCGCCCGATATGTGGCACTAACACTTGTTGTTTGTTTCACCGTTGCGTTCTTGAGTTACCAATGATAACCTTACTATTTCGGGCTGCCCATTAATCAATGTTTTATCTTTTCAGTCGATGTATAGCAGCAATTATCGGGAATTAGCAATTAGAGTTTAAATATCCAGAACCGTCGGAAGAGGCGAGTAGCCATGGTGATTATCCTGGGGCCCAGTCTTTAGAGTTTCGTAAACTCTTACCAAAAAGGGCGTATCCCCTTTTGTCGAGAATGTGAAGGGTATTTGCCCCGCTAATTCTCTTTGGCCACAAACCTCCAATAATTTTACCACAGACTCATAGTCGGCAAGATTAGTATTGATCCCCCTCTATTGATTCTCGCAAGATTAGTATTGATCCCCCTCTAGCGAGAATCCGCCACTGCCTAGAACCCAATTTTATAACATAATGTCCTTTTATGGACAAAATATACTATGCGATATACCTAATTCAACGAAACAAACACCAGAGGTTTGCCAGCAAAGTGCCAGTTCATTAACAGCATTAGCATTACGACCTGTGAAGATATGAAAATTATGCATGCACAAATGATAGAGATTGATTGAGTAACTGGATGTTCCAGCAAATTCACATCTATATAAATTGTTACTGTGAATATTTTTGCGTGCATTAATTGTAGGCCGCCGTAATATCATTCTTGTTTTGTTGAGCTTCATGGCATATAAATGAAATGAAATGAAATGTAGTGATGCTCCCATGTCAGAAAACGTATGACTATCAATGAGAGATGAATTGACAAATTACATCATTTGTAAAAAGTTGAAGTTTGTGGTCTCTGAGGAGGAGCTTTGGTTTCACAACACAACCATAAAACGCAGACGTGTCAGATTTACTATCATATCATGGCGGACGGTCAGGCCACTTCAAATTGACCATGACTTCACGACCTCTAACAAGCAGGTACACAGTTATGGTTTAACAAGATGTTTAAGAGTCTAAAGCAGAAGATCGCAACTGGGCAAGAGGGTGTAAGCCCTGGAAGGCAAACGCCTTTACGAGGAAGTACGGTCGAGGTGAGAGAGAGAGTGGGGGCGGGCGGCTGTGTCCAGTTTTTTCGTATTTTTATTTTAGGCCAGACATATCATTTAGGCTTCTTGCGCGCTGCTTGAATCGATTGTTCATCTTTTGGTTACATGCGTTTATGTAAAAGTTCTGTGTTTACTTATTCATTCATTCCAATATAAAATGGAAGAAATTAAAATACTTGAAAATATGAATTTATTCACTACTCGGTCTCTTACCTAAAAGTGCCAAACCTATTTTATTTTTATTTATTTATTATTTATGTGTATACCTATTAAATTACAAACAAAGAACACCAAATTCTTTCTCGTTTTGTGCTAGTTGGTGATAGCGAAAAGCTGCTTGCAATTTGGTTGCAGAATATATTTTGAATTTATGGCATTAAATATGCTAGCTTGGAAATACCCTTAAATTGAGTATACGAATACAATTGACAAGTACAATTCTTAAAATTGTGCACACTTGGCAAGCTCTCTTTAGCTGTGTGTGCACATGTATTTTTTGTGCACAGGAGATCACACAGTGTGGGTACTTTCCATTCTGAGGTTTGCTTTTACCCAACATTATGTGACCAATTCATATTTCCTGTTTGGTTTGCTTTCACTAGCTATGAACAGACAATGGTAACGTTCATCTTGCATAGTAAGATTTTAAGATCAGGACACAAAGTTTCCTTTACACAAATGGACCAAAATTAAGTGCTCCTCCAAAGGATGGACACCTTACATATACGGACATTAACATCTATCCATCCATCTATCTATCTAAAGTTAGGTTATTATGCACAAGTCCAGTCCAGGTTAGTCTATTAGTGTTCATACATGTTCAATTATCAAATAAATATTGAATAATATATTTACAAAGGTTTAATATCAACTAAGACAAAATTTTAATTAAATTAAAAACATATATATAAATTTGACAATTTAGACAATCATCTACTGTAGAAGCTGCCTTTTAAAAAACTGGTTTGTTGAGTTTTTATGGTTTCTAAACAACAAATTATTCTGAGGAGCAACAAGTTTTTCAGGCATCATTTGTAATTTGCTTAAATATATACTTTTGATCTTTAATTTATTTACTTTTTTACAGAAGAGCCCCAAAGCCACTCCTAAATCAAAGACACCTAGCAAGAAATCATCTGCATCAGATTCCAGGAATGAAAGTACACCATTGCAAAGTACCCCAGTACAAAATGAGAAGAGTTTAGGCAGAAGGAATTCTCCCCAGGATGTGTTGGCAAGAGTTCAACATTTATTGGAGGTATGATTCCAGCACATTTTGAATATTTTATTACCTTACTTTTTGGGCTTGTGTTTTGATGAGGAACATTGTTTTTGATTTGTATTAATGCGAGTTTTAATTGTGTAATTTTTGAAAATATTTTCTTTAGATAAATGACAATATCTTAGAAGGTATCTTCGTAATTTATTTGTGCACAATGTTTTTATAATTGTATTAATGCTAAACTCTTCATTGTATGTATATATCCTGTTTATTAAAGTAAAATTTGCACAGTTGCTATTGTATATGGTGTTAGTTATTATCATTGAAGTACTTAGCGTATGATATCAATTGTGTAACCAAATAATTGAAGTTTGGGATCACAGAACAAAGATATTCTTTCTTTCTCATGTTTTCCAACTTGTTCATACAACATACACATTTACAAATTTGACAGCATCTTTGCTTTATTTAAATATACATACTTTAAATTTGCTTGAGGCATTTTTGCTTTTTGCAGTAAATCCTGGTGTATAAGTTGAGCCTTTGAGAACTAAAATTTGTCTCCAAATCCAGCACTCAACTTATAAAAGAAGTTCACTTATACAAGGAGTCCACTTTTACAAGGAGTCTATTTTGATACTCTAGATGTGAAGGGGGGGGGGGGATTTACACCAGGATTTATGTTAAACCTTGTCAACAATATTTTCACATTTTATGTTGATTTATTTTATTTTTTCATAGGTTGGAAAAGCTCAAGCAGAAAACAATGGCATGTTGGATCAACAAGAGCAAATCATTGAAGAATTTGATCCACTTGGAGTGTCGAACATGGCACCAGACACACCAGAAGCTAAACAAAGCAGTGATAATGCTCCACTTCAGAGAAGTGATTCAAAAACTCCAGGCTCAGTTCCATCTACACCAAAGAGTAACAGAACGCTTGATTTTTCATTGTCATCTGTTCCATCCACCCCTTCACATGATAAATCAGATAGTGAGTTTGACATGGAAACTACTACACGGCTTAATAGCTTATCTCCAGATGAGCTTTCTCATTTGTTCAAAAAACAAGAAAAAACTTTGATGAGATATAAGACAAGATTTTCTGAGGTATTTATTATTACATATATATATATATATTTTATGAGATTTGTTAGTGTTTTATTTTGTGTGTTAAGCTTTAAGTATGCAGTTAATAGCATGTTTATTGCTGACTATGACTCATACTTCAATCAGGGGTAACTATTCTTCACAATACTGCAATATTCCAAATATTTTTTGAATTTTATTTTTTGAAAATTTTGTAGAATTTTTTCATTATAAGTTGGGACATGTATTTAGAAATAAAATAATTAGTTATTAAATCATGTTACTCTAGGTTGTTGATGCATACAAAGGTCTTCAAAAGGAGAAGGAAAAACTTGAGGTAATTTCAAATTTTTTTAGATTTAAAGCAGGCCTGTACATATGAATCTTAGTGGGCGTGCAGCAATTCGCACGCCTTGGCGATTTTAGGCGTGCGATGGCGTGCCCCATAGGTTGAAGGTAATGCTAAAAACTGAGAAAAATATATCCTTTTTTCTTTATGAAAACTGAGTAGTATGAACTACGTGGGAGACAGCTTTGTTGCATTTAAGTTGAATACAGGATACAGGTCCTTCAGTTGAATACAGGTCCTTCGGTTTTTCAAAAAATATTTTCATAAAAAGTCAAAATTTTAACAGGAAATTAGCCCTCTTATTAGAGCTTTGCATGTGCGATCAAAAGCATGCCTTGAAAACTTTAGAGGACCCTTTCAGTACAATGTACAGGTTGAGCTATTTTGAGGTATATGTATAATCTAAAATTTATGAAATGAAAAAACATTACATTCCATGTTGAATGAAATGAAAACAAAACTTTGGGCGTTAATTCAAGTTCTAAAAAATGTTGTGACAGGCCAGAACAGACCTATCATGATACCAGGGATGAATACTGTTCTCAAATTTGTTAAGACCAGTTGAAAATGAATTATTGCTAATATTGCTTCATATTGCAACTATTTTTATTGCATTTGTTTTTATACTACTGTTATTTATATACTTCTAGAGCACTCTTACTTCTGGACAAGACAAGCAGTTACGAAGAATTAGAGAACTAAAGGAGGTATTTATGTCAAATCTATTTGCCATTTGTTTCTATAAAACCGATCATTAAAACATTTTAGTTGCAGAAGTTGCATGAAAATAACAATTAGCTATATTTTCAGAAACATAAAAATAGCATTTAGTGATTCTTTTACTTAAATTTTTATAAAAACATTTAGATAGCATGGTCGCACATATCAACCCTGGTGCCAATACATAGAAAAACACAAATTAAAAGTAACTAGTCTACCGGTTATCCCAGAAATTGGGTTACACGTTTGCAAAGCTATTGCGGAGGAGTTTTACTTTTAATATTTATGTTTCTGATTGCATTTAATAAGCTAGACTTCAACTTAAAGTTTGATACCTTAGTTGGGAAAATCAACTGAATAACCGCTGAGTTATGCCCAATAATAACCCAATAATGTTTAGGGTTTCTTCAAAACCAGAAGTTGGCATTTTCATTATATTGCTGAAAATTGGTTTTTTGTGACGAAGGATCTTTGAAATTAACATTTGCTTAGTCTTAATGAATGAATGGCAACACACAACAATGGGAGCATCGTAGCACATAACCCTGCTGCCAATCAATACATAAAAACACAAATGGAAAGTAACTAATCTAAGTAAAAAATATTAACGAATACGAAAACATTACAAAAAATGAGATGCTAATGTAATAAAAGATCATGGGTTGGTTTGTCACGAAGATAATGATTATTATATATAAACACTGGGTGATGATTTAACATATATATATATTATATAGATATATATATAATATAATATAATATATTATTTTTAGACCATAGATCTCGAACAGCAAGCAAAGCGACATATGGAAGAAACTATGAGATTATCATTGGAGGAAAGAGATGAACTAATCAAAGTTCTTGAAACTAAGGTAAAACGAATTACTTTCAATTTGCAAATGTTATCAATCAGGCCAGAGGTGCAAACTGTTTTTCTCCATCTGGGAACTTCTTAATAAAGCTAATTTGAATGTGCAAAACCTTCCAAAACTCACAACACAGACTTGCTTTTTGCCAGAATAAAATGCTTTGTCATCTAATACTGCATTTTTGAAATTTAATGCTTTTGTTTTATTTTCGTCATTTTTAGCTTGTTTTCCAAACCAAATACTCTTTATTGCTGGAAATTTTGAAAAATAGTGTAAATGTAATGTATTTTAATCAATAAAACCAATAGTTTCCATCTTACATTGGTTTAATGTTAATTTCTTGTTATAAAGTAATATTTTTAAATCGGTATTTTAAATCGGTATTTTAAATCGGTAGTTAAATTGGTATTTTAAATCGATATTTAAATCGGTACAAAATCATTGTGACTACTGAGTTTTACTTTTGTTCTAAACAAGAGTTTTTCGAGTAATTTTCAGATTTTTTGCCTGTTTTATAATTACAAAAAGTTTTTCTACAATTTTTCTACAATTTCCTTCAGGTTGGTTTTTTCAAATCAAGAGAAAACGGAGAAAAGGTGATTATTCTTATGATGATTTTGTTTTTGTTTTAATGCCACAAAATGTTGTAATACATGAATTGAGAAATTGGCATTATCATCCAATTTTTCTTTATGTAATTAACAGGTATTATCTGGAGCACTATGTATTTTACCAAGCCTTTGCATATTTAACCTATCCATGGCATCAGAATTGATTTTCGAACTTTGTTAGAACTCCACAAATTATAAAATCCGACGCTCGATATGTATTGTATTTTATGCTATTAGATGATTATTCTTAAATGTCTGACAATTGTAGAAATATGAAACTCCGAGTCACAACGTAACTGGTCTTTATTAGTACAATTCTATTTCGCTCTACGACCGTGGTATCTGGCACTGTAGTTGCAGCGAAGCAAACACATTGAATGATAGTTATCTATTTTGCCAAATATATATATTTTTCAAAAATGTGTATTATATTTTAGGAACAATATTCTGTTTTGATTTTAAACGAATATAACTTTCAAAGGTATTAGGAATACCATATGTTTGCTCCAAACGGAATTCAGAAGCTTTAATTCCTTTATAAATAGTACAGGCAAGTCTATGTTTGGGACTATCGAGAGTAACATTTCCATATGATGAATTGTCATTTAGTTGTTGCTTTTATATATGGCGATAGAAAGATAGGTAAATTTTATTAAATGATAAGCCTCCTCAGTCGTGAATTATATGGTTGATTGGATGCATATTCTAACAGATTTAGTAAAAAATTTGTTTTAAAATGCCCGAGTTTTATGTAGCACAGATAACAACATTTTTTCATTCTTTTACAGGACATCGGAGAGAATTCAGGCAAGTCGATGCTTTTTAGTCAATTATATACAAAAAGAGCATATGTATATTACAAAATTATATAGTTCTTCTGCAGACATGACTTCTAGATTGTTAAATATAATATATATATAATATGTATAAAATAAATGTATAAAATACCTAAATTTTTAATTTTGTTGTAAATTTTACATTTTATCAAATTTTAATTAAGAGTTTTTGGTTAAATTTTTTTTAACATAAAATAACATGCTCGTTTTTTCACCTTGAACATTAAAGTTTCTTTTTTTTCGTATTTGAAAATTATTTTTTCAATCTTTCAATTTCAAATAAATTGGTTTTTTCTGCAGGTTCTGCAGGAAATTCTTCGCCAGTTTCTGATAAACAGGTATTACTTATCATAACTTGACAGTAAAAGATGCCTTAGGCTTTCATATGGCTTTAGGCTTTCAATTTCTTAGATACCAGATTCCAAGACAATGGATACTGAATACCTTGCTGTTTTTCAAGATACCTTGTATTGTTTTACCTTGAACATTTATTTCAAGATACTAGATATATGTACATGCTTTTTTTTGTTATTTTGGTAGGACACCAGATTTACTATTAGTTCATACAGGGGACTCATCTGTGTGTAACTGTACGAATTTAATGTATTTCTGCTTTTAAGTATACTATCGATATATATATAGATATAAGAACAATTATAATTATGAAATGACAAGGACTTGATGCATTGCAGTAAAGTCCATTCTTTAAGAAAACACTTTATAAGGAACTCAGCCACCTAATTTTAGCTAAAACAATAGGAAAACAATAGGCTAAGTAATGGAAAACAATAAAAAAAATAGGTTAATTATATGAAAACAATAGGTTCACTTAAGGAAAACAATAGCTTGAGGTGAGAAAATCAATTTCTTAAAGGCAGAACATTACTGTAGGTGTAACCATGAATTTTTTTTTAAGAAATATTTTTAAAAGTTTTGTTTCAAAGATAGATGTTGATTTTGAAGACAACATGTTAAGATTTTACATGTGCGATTACGTCATTTAGCTTTGAATCTACTCACAGTTTTAAAACATGTAGCTACACCATAACGCATCGTAAAAACAGCCAGCTAAAAACGTTTGCTTTTAATACCAGGAGTCATTGAAATTTGATTTGCTTCATTTCCTTTCTATTCTTTAACCATTGTTTTCATGTTTATTTCGTTCAGATTGAAGAAATGAAAGCAATGATCGAAAAACAAAACAAGGACATCGACAAGTTCAAAGTAAGTTACAAAATTTATTTTGATTGTATGCTTACGAATTTGTTACCTATGATTGAATCGTGAAATATATTCTCTATGGTGATGAATAGTATCGTTTTTTTGGGCTTAAATAAAGGAACTTTAGATTCAGAACAAGCACGAGTATGAGTACGACTTAGAAACGAATGAATTTGAAATTAAAAGAATACACTTGTGTAAAATTTTGTTTTATGGGGCATCAGAACGTTGGGCTTTTCAAATCTGCAACGTGAAATTGTCTATTTTTTGTCGTCTTTTGGAAAAACAAGTTGAAGACTCAGAGAAGAAGAGGAAATTGTCTTGATTAAAGCGAGAGCGAGAAGGCCTAATCTACCAAGAAACTTTGACAATGTGAAAATAGGATATATACGGTTAACAAATAAAGCTATTTCTTGTGCCAGATTGCCTTTTAGAGTGCATTTTCCAACTTGTACTCGTTCTCGTTCTGGATCTAAACCTCTCTATTGTTTTGCGAAATTCTTCTTTGCTATCATGAAATAGTTCGTCAATTTCAAACAATTCAAAACATAGAAGCAACTGCAGTTTTATTTAAATTTGCATTTATATATATATATAGTTATTATTTGTTTAGTTATATATTTTAGTTACATATATATACATATTTATATATATGAGTTGTTTATATAAAGTTTAAAATGAATACAATCAAGATACCTGTGAGCTTGAATCCTTAAATCTTTATTCTTTAAGAGTCAGCTTAAAGGCGCGCAAGATATAATCATTCGGTTAGAGCAAGAAAAGAAAACTGCAATTCAGGAAATTATGGAGAACATGCAGAAAATCCTGGCTGAAAGGAATGAACTGAAAGTCGAGATGAGTGCTCATAAAGATGAAAGCAAAAAGAAATCAGGAATAATCGAGAATCTCCATAAGGGACAAGAAAGCATGAGAAAAGAAATTGAAAAAGAATTAAGAGGACATATTCTGGAAGAAGCAATTCTTAGGCAGGACAAAGAAATGCAGGTTATCTATCAAAAGAAAGAGAATGAAATGAAAATTAATTTCGCTGAAAAGGTAATTATAGTTTATTAACTATTAAGATCAACTCAATTTTTTTAACGCCTGGGAAACAACGAGCTAACTTTTGCAAAACTTATATTATTGTGGAAGTGAAAGAGGATTTATATATGTTATATTTTTCAATACAGCCAGCTGAATGTCAGTTTTGACGAACTTGTAACGAATTTTTCGTGTGAGTGTTTCAAGAAAAGTTTTTTTTTTGGAATTTTATTTTTAACAAAATGTGTGCTTCAGCGAAAAATGAAACGTTTTGTAAGATGCTTGTATTATTGAATTTTTTTAGATTAAGGACTTTCAACGAATTATGGAGCAAAAACAAGATTCTTTGCAAAGCAAAGACGAGGAAATGGAAAAATTAAAATCAAAGATCAGTGGGCTTGAAAGTGAACGAAAGGACCTTATGGAAAAGGAAACTGCAGCTAAAGCTAAAATTCATACTGTTATAAAAGAAAGGGGAGGTGAGTGAATTTTAAATTTCGAGATTTAAATGCTGCCATGTGATTTTTATCACGTGCTTATAAACATTACAAATGTTTTGGCTATATGAAAAAAGGAAACAAAACTGGTGACTAAAATAGACAATTTATCTGTTTTTCCAACATTTTTCAACCGTGGGCAGTATCAGAATACCATATCAGCACTAGATCATTGCGACTTCACGTACGTCCCTAGATATATGACAAATAACATTTCGCTTTCTTAAAAGTTTTTGAAATGTGCATTTTAAAAACGAATAATATTTGTCATATGTCTGGGGGATAGCTCCCGCATGTTAAGTCTTTAAGATCTAGTGCTGACCAGAATATAATACTTGCAAATACCGTTACCAGAAGATTTGGCGTAGTCACTGAAATATTTCGTGTTTTTCTTGGGCTCATTAGTAATCAAATGAGCCGACGATGTCGATTTTATTCATGTTCTTTTGCTCTGCGGGGGAATTTTTCTAGTCAGTAGAGATTGTTTTTTAGGATGCTGTTGTGCATCTGGAAAATGAATGTGTGTGTATATAGCAATAAAGAGACATGCATCTTTTGTGTATTATATTGTATTCTTCAAATGATTTGTGAGAAGTTATTGAAAGTGAAATTAATGAAGTAATTTTTTAAACAATCTGATGGTGCACAATTCTTGATAGTGATTAGAAAAGAATTTTTTAGAGTAGTTAAAATGGCAATATCTTAGATTTATTATGTATATATATAATTTTAATTTTAGATTGGGAAAAGAAGTATTATGATGCCAATACGAAAATATCAGAAGAAGAAGTAAGTGTCATTTGTTAAAAATTAGACTTTTTAAATGAGTCATGTATCGTTTTGCAGACATAATGTCACTTCTCTCAACAGTTCCTATTACTACGTGCAAAAAACTGAACTTGTACACGCAAAATTTTTAGCGTACGGATTGAAAAGAAACCAAAGAGAGAAAACACGCATTAACTCGCGCGAGCGATGCGGTATGCGGCTTCTTGTCTGTGTTACGCTTAAAATCTCTTGTCTGTGTAAAACCTTGTCAAATTCGAATCCAGATGTGTGTTTTCACATCTTCAAGAATCATTTTTACCACAACAATTTTCACAGCAAAGTGCGCGACGTACTGCAGAACGGAGGAGGCGCACACCAAATATCCCACGCGAGTCAATGCGCGTTCCTCTCCCGTCTATTACTCCCTGAAAGAAACTAACGTTTTAAGCGGGAATTAAATGGAATTCTTAAGAAAAATGCAAAGTTGAGGCAGAAATGTTCACTCCAGGTATCTAGTATGTTAGCTAGATAATGAATCCTTATTTAATGAAGTCACGTCAAATCTTTTATAGAGCATAAGGAAACAAGGATTTGTGTAATAAACTCAATATATAATAATAAATTTGTGTAATAATATTTTCAACTGAAGAACTGTTCTTTTTTTTTGGGGGGGGGGGGGGTTTGGAATTAAAGATGTTTTTTGTGAGACATATCTACGTAAACTTTTTTCTAGCTTTTGTTTTATTTTTTATTTTCGTGTAACTTATTTCTACTTTGTAAACTTTTGGTAACAAATTAAAATTGGATTTTTGGACCGTTTGTTTGAAGAATAAAAATAATACAGTTGACATCCGCTATCTCGAACTCTTACGAAAAATTGAAATCTGTTCAAGATAGAGAATGTTGGAAATAACAGGCAGTATTTCAAGAAAGCCTAGAGTGGTGAAATGATAGTTTGCTCGAAATAGCGAATATTGCGAAGATAATGGGCAGTCGAGATAGCAGATGTTAACTGTGAATAACAGAATCGCATTAGAGTCGTGGTATTGTCCGTGTTCTGGATTTTGTGTGTCATCTTTACTTGCAGTCTTTTAAAATATTATGCATCTTGTTTGCAGACAAAGATGACAGAGCTGGTACAGCAACACAATAGGCAACTGAAACTGAAACAAGATGAACAACAACAACAGGTGAACAAGGTAAAAAGAGTAAGCCACACGAAAATTACTGAATTGCAAGAAACTATCAACCAAAACGAGGCAAGAATAGCTGAAATGGAGGCTAAATTTACCAATGATCTTGACAACAAGCAGAAAGAACAGGAATCTCAGAAACACGTCGAAATCAGCAAAGCGACCCGGAAATACGAATCAAAATTAAATGACATGAAAAAGATGATAAAGGAATTGCGGAACAGTGTAACGGAAAAAGAAACGAAAATTTCTGAATTGGGATCCAAAGAAAGCGATTCAGAGGGAATTGTTTCAGATTTTGAGAAAAGGGTTGATGAATTGAATAAGGAGTTAGAAGCAAAGAATTCAGAGATCGAAGCAAAAGAAAGAAAACTTCAAGAAATCATTAATGATTCCGAAGCACAGATTTTTCAAGCGAAAAAAGAATACGAAATTAATTTGAGCAAGCAGAACGAGGAGGTTTACCATTTGAAAAATGGTTTAGCTACGTGGGAAAAAGATCTACAAGATTTAGAAGTGAAATATAAGGCATCAAAGGACGAATTAATTGATTTGAAGAATTTGAATGCGAGTTATAAGGATTATAACGAAAAGTTAGAAAAGGCTTTGATTGAGTCAGCAAGCCAAGTGAAAGAAAAAACTACTGAGTATGAAATGCTGAAGTCACGTGTTGAAGAGACTAATCAAGGTAGTTGTGAGTTATCTGCGAAGTTTGAAGAAGATCTCAGAAATATTAAAGAAGAATTTGTACGAAAAGAAAACGAACAAATCGCGAGTGCAAAAGAAGAGCAGAATTCTTTAGAAGAAAAATTTTCATTGCAAACTAAGAATTTGGAAGAAAGTGTAAGTTCTTCGCAGGGAGATTTGAAGAAAATCACAGCCGAGAAGCTGAAATTAGAAGAAGATTTTGCTGTGAAGGACGAAGAAGTGAAGAATAACAAAGAGGTTATTGAACAATTGAAGTCTGAGAAGAAAACTGTTGATAAGATGTTACAAGATCTGGTCAGTTCATCACAGGAAGATAGTAAGGGTCTGAATGATCGTATCGTAGATTTAGAGTCAAAACTACAGGAGGCTGAGACAGGAATGCTCGAAGTTTCACGACAGCTGGATTTAAAGATTAAAGAGATTGGCAGCTTAGAAGATTTATTACGTAATTCACAGGAAGGAATGACAGAAAATCAACAAAAATTGCAAGATGATTTACGCGAAAGGGAAAAGAAAGTTGTGGAATTGAATGAAATTATCTTTAAAGAAAAAGAAGAACGAGCGACATGCGTAAAACATTTTGAACTTGAAAGAAAGCAGAGCGAAGAAAAAGCTGAGATGTTATCGAAGGATATTGAGGAAAAGGAGAAATGTGTTTTGGAAATTACAAGCAAGATGAAGGAAATTGAAGCATGCGAGGAAGGTATGAGAGTTAGTCATCTCAAAGAAATTGAATGCATCAAGCAGAAATTTGATGATGAAATTAAGATCATAAATGATGAGAAATTTTCAGAAATGAAAAAGCACGAAGGAAGGATGCAAGATATTGAAAAGGATGGGAAACAAAAGATTGAAAGCATTGAAAAAAAATTAAAGAACGTGCAGAATAAGTTGGTGGAAACAAAAGCATTGTTGGAAGAATCGAAATTAAATGCAAAGAAGAAAGAAAGTGAATTGAAAATTGAATTGGAAAAGAAAGTTCAAGAGTCAAATCAGAAATCTAGCGAAAATGACAAGAAGTTTGTAGACCAAGTTAAAAGCAAGGAGGAGATTCATAGAAAAGAGGTTGATCGAATTTCTAATGAATTGCAAAAGAAACATGAACAATTAGAAGCAAAATTTAAAAATATTATTTCTGATAAAGAGAAAAAGCACAAAGCAGCAATTGAAAAAAGTATCAAGGTTAGCGAAGAAGCGAAGAAGGATTTGGTAGAAAAGCATGAATGTAAGATTGCTGAAACTGAGGAAAAACACAAATCAAAAGCTAAAGAACTTACTGATATTATTAATGGATTGAATGTTGATAAAAAACAGTTAGAGGAAAGGATAGATAGTATTGATGAACGATATAATGAAAATATCAAACATTGGAAGACTAAGGAAGGAGAACTGAGGAAAGATACGGACGAATGCAGGAAGCTATTGCATAAAAATAACGAGGAAAATAAAGATAAAATTTTTAAATTAGAAAAAGATTTGACAGGTTATCATGCCCGCGAAGAAGAATTGAAAATGAAATTACTTGCTGGGGAAAGCAGCAGTCAAGAGATTGATTCAAAATTTCATGAAATAGTGGAAGAGAAGCGAATTTTAGAGGAAGCATTGCTTACGAAAGAGCAAGATTTTTCTATAAAATTAGAAAATAGTCAAAAGGCTTTTGAAAAAGAGAAGAAATCTTTGAATGAATGCATAAGTCAGAAAGAAGAAGATGCAGAGAAACAGGTTAAAGAGATTGAAAGGACTATGGAGGTTAGATTGGGTGATCAGTCAAAAGAACTTGGCGAGCTGAATAAATCAAAGCTTCTGGACATGAAAAAGAAAGCCGAGAGCAAAATCTCGAACCTGAAGCGACAACACACGTCTGTTCTTGAACAGAAAGATAACAAAATAAGCGAGTTGATTACAGCCATCGAAGAACTTCGTGCTAATCTTGACAATACATCGTCAGCTGGCGAGAAAAGGGCTGCTGAGCTAAATGCCAGCTTTGAAAATGAACTGAGAGGCAAGTTAGATGAAATAGAAAGAAGCAGGAATCAGGAGACGGAACAACTGAGAAAAGATATTAAACTCAAGGAAGAAGAAGCAGATAAATTATTAATAAAACTTGAAGATTTAGAAGAGAGGTTTCAGAACAAAACTATTGAAAAGATGGAAGCTTTAAAACAGCAGAAGAACGATTTCTTAGAAGAGAGTGATGAAAAATTGGAAAAAGTTAAAAGAGAAACTGCGAAGAAAATTGAGGACATGCAGAAGAAGTTTGATGCACAAATTGAGGACAAGGAATATGAGTACACAACTCGTGTCAAACAAGTGCTGAAAGAATTTCAAGTGAAGCTCAGCGACAAGGACAGGGATCTTGAAGATGGTTTAGAAGATACTGTTAGCAGAATGCAGAAAGAAGAGCAAAGGATTGTGTGCCAGTATGAAGATCAAATCGGTGAACTGAAACGAGAATTGAAATTAAGAGACGATGATATGAAGAAATTAAAGCAGGACACTGAAGATAAAATAAATGAGATGAATAGGATTGAAGAAGATCAGAGGATGAAGCACGAAGAAGAATTTCTCACTTTGGAAAAAGATTATGATACGAGAATACAAGAAATGATTAGGAAGCATGAAGAAGATTTGGAGGATTTCAAGTCACAAGGGAAAATTTTGACTGATAAACATCAAATCAGTGTCAGTGAGATTGAACAGAAGCACTTAGAAAAGATGGAAGAGTTAGAGAAGAGCCACAGGAATGAGAAAGCGAACGTTGAGAAGAAATTAAAAACTCAAATGAAAAAGAATCAAAACGAAATGAAGAAGTTATTGGCTGAAAAGGGGGCATTGCCTGCATCTGGAAAAACGAACAAAGAAGGCGAAGATTGGGAGCTGTATAATCATCTTCCTAATAACAATGGAAATGTGAGTAGTTGTTTTTATTTTTTAATTTTATATACCGTTTTTATGCCCCTAAATGACTTCCAGGTGATATGACATGTGACCTTTTCAAGAGCGAAGCAATCCGTATCTAGTTGTGTCAGCGGCAAATGTTATATGCGTGTCATATAGCTAGCATGTTAAGATTGCGGGGGTGTTTATAAACTATACTTTTCCCAAATTATTTTAATTTCTTTTGATGCGTTTATTAATGTTTTATGCTCACTTCCTCACAGATCTTCAATGGTCTATGAATTGAAAGAAATCTGGGCGTGAAAATCAAAAAGTTTATTTTCTCTCATTACCCTTTTATTTTTTTTTTGCAAATTGAAACCGTTGCTGTTTCGAAGTTAACGTTGTATCCAAAATTAAATTAAAATAACATTTTATTTCAATGGACCGCCAATGAAATGAGAAACTTTTTGATACAAACACTTAGAGTAAGGAAGTCCTTGCTGAGTCGTTATTTTGATATGTAAATTTTGTTCATTGGGTTTGTTAACAGTTTTGGTGGACGGAATTTTTTCTGAACCTGTGTAAAGCTTTTACTCACTAAGTGTAAAATATTCTTGAGAGCCTATTTTCAGGCAAATGATTTAATTTACAGCATTATCTATTTTCGAGAAGTACCAGTCGGTTGGCATCACTAGTGCCAGCAACCACGTATGTAAAATTTGTCGGTCTATTCATGTGCGAAAAATCCTAAGTTTCAGCGAAAGTATTCGTCGCGAAGAAAAAACGAGAGTGCTGTTTTTTCTACTGCTAGACTTCCCTCCGTCACGAGCAGAAAATTAAAATATGAAATAGTGCGCTCTGATTGGCTCTTTATGTGAAATCACATCATATGCAAACAAATTATTTGATTGGCTAATGCAAAATCTGCATTTTTTCTTGACGCTTACTTCGATTTTTTTTTTCCAGTCTGAAAATGAGATTGACCAACAAGAAATTTCAGGTTTGAAGGTAAACACATTTCCTAAAATTAGTGAGCTATGCGCAGGAAGACAATAGTTTATCTTATTACTGAACTATGCATAAGAAGACAATAGGTATCTTATTTATTCTTTGTAACAAATTCATACAAGTTGTTTTATGTCCATATAAATTTATCATTAGAAGTTTAATTGCAACGTAATGTCCAATTTTTTGTAGGTAAAAGTAGACAGGTTAAACGCAGAACTTACAGCATACCGAGAGAGGGAAAGAAGCTTAAAATCAAAGGTCATTGTTTAAGTAAATTAATACAAAAACTAGCTGACTAATTAATTAAGTAAATTGATACAGACAGTAATGTTAAATATTAGTGTAGGGTATTATGAAATTTTAAGTATTTTGGAACAGTCTCAGTATCTGTTTTTATAAAACCGTCATCTCATCAAATAAATGTATTTGATATTTTTTACTATTTATTATTTTACTTGTGTGATAGCATATTAATCCACGTGAAATTAAACTGTGATAGCAGATTAATCCATGTATAATTAATTCTTCGTGATGATCTCTCGTATAATTAAACTGAGTGATGGGACTAAACTGCTGAATCACCTTATTCCGTTTTACTAACAATACTAACCTTCCTGTAGATGATACCAATTATTTGTTCATGTACTGCAATATATAGATAGATAGATCCCAAGGGGGGGATTTCCAATATTATACCGTCGCATATTTATTTTTTGAATTCAGTTATTTTACATGTACTATCCACTGCAAAATTAAGCTCAGATAGAATTTGCTTGTTAGTTTGAAATAAATCTGGACTTGAAAGAGTAATCTATTTTGTTATTGTGCCACAACATGGTACAATAAGAAATAATACAGGGGGTAAATATGCAATAAAAAGATTGAAAAATTGCTGTTGAACGTAAGCAAGATTGCTATTAATTGTCCACGTGTGTACACCCCCTGCTAACGTAAACCTGTCATGGGATTTGTACAGGAAGTCTTGTTACTTTCAGGATGTAATGAATCAAGCAAATCTGCATCCTCAATTTGCAGTCTCAGAAATCAAAAGCTAAAATTTAGGGTATATATGTGTAAAATAAAAGATATGTCAAATATTTCAATTTCAGATTTCATAGAAAATTATTTGCAATGACCGATACTCTAATCTCCAACCAATTTGAAATTATTCTTTCCAACTTTCCAACTGCTTTCCAACAATTTAATCATACTGAAGTCTAAAGAACGTAATTTTGTTATCTGTTTATCTGATGCAAAAATTGTTTTATTCAGTTAGAGAAAGTGCCTCGAAATGGAAGACCAGACAGTTTAAATATTGGTGGTAACCTCAACACATCTGTTTGCAGTTCACCCGGCACACCAGAGCCACTCGAGTATGAGGTGAGTGAGCCAATGTTATTTCTGACCCCGTTAAGGTTTGGTAATTCATTCTAATCGTTTTCACTTGAAAACAGACGGTGTGAACGGGGACCTAAACAAGCTCCGTTTTCAGCAGCAAAAACGGATCAAAATGAAAACAGAATAGTGTGCTCGAGGCCTAATTCGTAAAACATTTCTAGCAGTGTGAAACCGCCGTGTATATTGTCCGTAATTTCGATGTTTCTTTTTCCAGTTTTATTTGATGAGTTTTGATTTTTTTTGCAGTACTTGAAGAACATTCTATTCCAATATATGATGGGGAAGCAGCGAAAGGTATGTTAGTTAGTATTTAAAAAAATTAATACATCGTTAGTATTTACTCTGAAGAGGCCCTGAGTGCCAACGTTTATAAATTAATTCGCTTTTTTTTCACGCCGTTTTGCGGAGTTACTTAATATTAAAGGTATGTTTGGTTCTTCAAAAGTTTGACGTCTATTAAGAATCAACCAACGCTTAATTGAATACTGACGATAAGCATACTTCCAATAACTGGAATTACTGAGGGTATGTACCGTCGTTCATTAAAAAATTTTATGGAAGAGTTTTATTTACCTTGCTAATCAAAATTTGTTTCATCTTATTAATCGTTAAAAAATGTTTCTTTTCTTACTTTTTAGTTGGTCATATTTATTTTTGTGAACTTTGTACTCTTTTCACGTATTTGTTTTTTATGCTTTGTAATCAAAAGTAGTTATTAGAAAAGATAAAAAAAACAAGGCTACCAACGCAAAAGAGAATAAAATGAGTTACACGTCCAGGAAAGAAAGAAAGGGGAGAAGCTCTATATTTTTATGTCATGCTTTTGCTTTGATTCCAATATATTTTGAAGAACTTGCATAAACATCGCATTTAACACATTTAAATGTATTTAAGAATTTATGTGGTGTGAGCTCACAGTAGTTAGGCAGCGCTCACTTCCAGTATGGAATTTCTAGTTATTAGATTTTATCAAGAAAGCAATGTTTGAGACTGTGGAATAGTTGTTATGATTTACTAATTTATTATTTCGTTGTTATTCTTATTATTGTTGTTGCTGTTATTTTATTTGTTGTTGCTCTTCAGTTACAATGCGATTTATCGCTGTAAAGAGTAAATTTCAACACCTTCAACGCAGCCAAGCAAATCACAATAAATGAAATTATAAAGTTTATGAGCGTTGTGTTTGATGAAGGAGCTTGGTTTTCATTCGTAAACTCTCTTCCTTCTTAGCAAATGGCAAAGGTTTTGGCAGCGATTGTACATTTCAGTCCGTCGCAAACCCAACAGATAGTTGAAAATGAGGAGCAGTTAGAAACTGTCACAGTAAGTAACTGAAATTTTAAACTTTTTGTTTATTTTCGAATATTCAGTTAAACTTTCAAAAGAAATAAGAATTTGTTTGGGATAGCGGGTTTTTCGAGGTAATCGAAGTTAAATTAACACCGAAAGCTCTCAAGGGATATACGGTTGAACTTTCCCATGTCGATCAATCTTTTAAGGAAAATAGCAATTTGTTCAAAGTGGCGAGTTTTCAAGATAACCTACCAAACAGAGGCAAATTTTGTAACAATAGTGAAATTAACACACCATTTTCAAAGCGGTTAGCCATTCAAGACAAACACTTGGAAAGCTCTCAAGGAATATACAAAACTTTTAGAATATTTTCCATTGCAATATGATACAACGTTTTTAACAAAATATTGGTGAGAATGTAAGGCCGTTTGGCCAGGACTTAATTATGGCCTACCTGAGTGAGCGATTTTACCCACGTTAATTTTCATTTTGGAGTTTTAAAATAGCCTAATGAGTCGCGTATGAAGTTACGCTCTTAAGAGAAACGCGACTGGCACGTTGAATTAGACCTTTAAGCGAACAAATGTTTACTGAATTTGTTTTCTGACATGATAAGTGTGTTTCATAATTGACAAACGATAAAGCTTATCGGTTTTCTTTAAATTTTTAATTATTTGGGCTCTGGTACCCAGATTGTTATTTTCTTTACCACAAATACAACAACCAGACTAAGTTAAAATTTACCACAAATACAACAACCAGACTAAGTTAAAATTTACCACAAATACAACAACCAGACTAAGACACAACAACCAGACTAAGTTAAAATTTAACACAAACACAACAACCAGTCTAAGTTAAAATTTATCACAAATATAACAACCAGACTAAGTTAAAATTTAACACAAACACAACAACCAGTCTAAGTTAAAATTTGTTTTCTTTTAGTCAAAGGCAACTACATGGTTCTGATCTTGTACAGCTGCTTTATCTTCAGACAAAATAAACTTCTATTTTGAACAAATGATGATATTTAAATGCTTTTGTATTTATATTAAATGTAGATCAAATCTGACAATGAGTGCGACTAAATTGATTTTCTTATGGTGTAATTATATGGTGGAAGTATTTGTGGAAATTTAATATATTTTTTGTCTTAATTGTTGCATCTATTCTTGTTAAATTTAAAAAGTATTTTATTTTTATGGCTTGTGACAAGGTTATAGCTTCACTTATTAGCAAAATAAAAATGCTTTGAAATTGACAAAATTTTGGACAAAAGTTAGATTATAAAGGTTACATTTTGACATAGATTAGCCAATTTTTATGTTCTTACTTATTGGCCAAAGTTTAAGGCTGAAACCTTATCAGTTTAGCTCAAATTTTGTTTTTTTTAACCTTCAATTTTTGCAAAAGTTAAGACTGTTATCATTTTGACCAGAATTGGCCTGTTATAAACATTTATTTCAGGCGAAAGGCTATAACCTTAGACTTATTAAACATTTATTTAAGGCAAAAGGCTATAACCTTACCATTTCGCCCTAAAGTAGATAATTTTTGAAAAACTACGTTTTCTGCCAGAAATAAAGGCAATAACATTACAATTTCGCCGAAAAATGAGCCGATTTTGAAATGCTTTATTTTGAACTAAGACAAGGCTAAAACCTTACTATTTCAATCAAAAATATAATTTCGAAAAGCCTCGCTTTTAGCCAAAATTTGCCAAAATCTAATTTTGAAAACCACATTATCAGCCAAAAAATAGTCTATAGCCTTACAATTTTAGTCTTAAAACTTCCAATTTTGAAAAGCCTTTTCTTCACCCAAAAAGCAAGGCTATAGCCGTACAATTTTAGTCTAGAAACCTACAATTTTGAAAAGCCTCGTCTTCATCCAAAAAGCAAGGCTGTAGCCTTACCATTTTAGCAGAATAGTCCTCAATTTCGAAAAACTAAATTTCAGTCAAAAGCTAAGGCTATAGCCTAACCATTTTAGGCAAATAACATCCAATTTCGAAAATCCTTAATTTCAGTCAAAAGCTAAGACTATAGCTTATAGCTTTTAGTCTAAATTCTTAGAATTTCGAAAAGCCTCGTTTTCATTCAAAAAACAAGGCTATAGCCTTACCATTTTAGCCAAAAAACCTCCAATTTCAAAAGACTCATTTTCAACTAAAATGTAGGCTATAGATATACCATTTTGGATGAATAACATACAATTTCGAAAATCCTTAATTTCGGTCAAAAGCTAAAACTATAGCCTTACAATATTTGTCTAAATTCTTAGAATTTTGAAAAGCTTCATCTTCATCCAAAAAACAAGGCTATAGCCTTACCATTTTAGGCGTATAACATCCAATTTCGAAAATCCTTAATTTCAGTCAAAAGCTAAGGCTATATCCTTACAATTTTTGTCTAAATTCTTAGAATTTTGAAAAGCTTCATCTTCATCCAAAAAACAAGGCTATAGCCTTACCATTTTAGCCGAATAACATCCAATTTCGAAAATCTTTAATTTCAGTCAAAAGCTAAGACAATAGCCTATCCATTTTAGCCAAAAAACTTCCAATGTTGAAAACCCTCGTTTTAGCCCAAAAAGAAGCCTATCGCCTTACCATTTTAGCAGAATAGTCTTCAATTTCGAAAAACTCATTTTCAGTCAAAAGCTAAGGCTATAGCCTAACCATTTTCGGCGTATAACATCCATTTTCGAAAATCCTTAACTTCAGTCAAATGCTAAGGCTATATCCTTACAATATTTGTCTAAATTCTTAGAATTTTGAAAAGCCTCATCTTCATCAAAAAACAAGGCTATAGCCTTACCATTTTAGCCAAAAAACCTCCAATTTCAAAAGCCTCGTTGTTAGCCAAAAGAAAGGCTACAGCCTTACCATTTTAGCCAAAAAACCTCCAATATTGAAAACCTTCGTTTTTAGCCCAAAAGGGAGGCTATAGTCTTACGATTTTAGCATAATAGTCTCCAATTTCGAAAAACTCATTTTCAACTGAAATGTAGGCTATAGATATACCATTTTAGGCTTATAACATCCAATTTCGAAAATCCTTAATTTCAGTCAAAAGCTTTTGAAAACCCTCGTTTTTAGCCAAAAAGGGAGGCTATAACCTTACCATTTTAGCAGAATAGTCTTCAATTTCGAAAAACTCATTTTCAGTCAAAAGCTAAGGCTATAGGCTTACCATTTTAGCCAAAAAACCTCCAATTTCAAAAAGCCTCGTTTTTAAATAAAAGTAAGGCTATAGCCTAACCATTTTAGGCGAATAGCATGCAATTTTAAAAATCCTCAATTTCAGTCAAAAGATAAGGCTATAAAATAGCCTTACAATTTTTGTCTAAATTCTTAGAACTTTGGAAAACCTCATCTTCCTCCAAAAAACAAGGCTATAGCCTTAGCAGTTTAGCCAAAAAACCTCAAATTTCAAAAAGCCTCATTTTTAGCAAAAAGTAAGGCTATAGCCTTACAATTTTAGCAGATTAGTGTTCAATATCAAAAACTCATTTTCAGTCAAAAGCTAAGGCTATAGCCTAACCATTTTAGGCTTATAACATCCAATTTCGAAAATCCTTAATTTCAGTCAAAAGCGAAGGCTATATCCTTACAATTTTTGTCTAAATTCTTAGAATTTTGAAAAGCCTCGTCTTCATCCAAAAAACAAGGCTATAGCCTTACCATTTTCGCCAAAAAACCTCCAATTTCAAAAGACTCATTTTCAACTAAAATGTAGGCTATGGATATAGCATTTTAGGCTTATAACATCCAATTTCGAAAATCTTTAATTTCAGTCAGAAGCTAAGACAATAGCCTAACCATTTTAACCAAAAAACCTCAAATTTCAAAAAGTCTCGTTTTAAGCCAAAAGTAAGGCAATAGCCTTACCATTTTAGCAGAATAGTCTCCAATTTCGAAAACTCATTTTCAGTCAAATGCTATTGCTAGACCCTAACCATTTTAGGCGAATAACATCTAATTTCTAAAATCCTTAATTTCAGTCAAAAGCTGAGACTATAGCCTTACAATTTTAGTCTAAAACTTACAATTTTGATAAGCCTCGTCTTCATCCAAAAGTAAGGCTATAACCTTCCCATTTTAGCCAAAAAACCTCCAATATTGAAAACCCTCGTTTTTACCCAAAAAGGAGGCTATAGCCTTACCATTTTAGCCAAAAAACCTCCAATGTTGAAAATCCTCGTTTTTAGCCCAAAAGGGAGGCTATAGTCTCACGATTTTAGCATAATAGTCTCCAATTTCGAAAAACTCATTTTCAACTGAAATGTAGGCTATAGATATACCATTTGAGCCGAATAAAATCCAATCTTGAAAATCCTAAATTTGAGTCAAAAGCTAAGACAATTGCCTAACCATTTTAACCAAAAAACCTTAAATTTCAAAAAGTCTCGTTTTTAGCCAAAAGTAAGGCAAAAGCCTTACCATTTTAGCAGAATAGTCTTCAATGTCGAAACACTCATTTTCAGTTAAAAGCTGAGGCCATAGCCTAACCATTTTAGGTGAATAACATCCAATTTCGAAAATCCTTAATTTCAGTCAAGGGCTGAGGCTATAGCCTTACAATTTTAGTCTAAAACTTACAATTTTGAAAACCTTGTCTCCATACAAAAGGCAAGGCTATAACCTTACCATTTTAGCCAAAAAACCTCCAATTTCAAAAAGCCTCGTTTTTAAATAAAAGTAAGGCTATAGCCTAACCAT
>JAYJMH010063969.1:0-11885 GCA_036873815.1 Phacellophora camtschatica | reverse complement strand
TGTATTTTTTCCCTTCTATTGGTTGTATTTCCTGAGTTGTATTTAACGTAGTGGAATTTGAAATATATATTAATTCACCTTCAACGCAGATTCAATCAACTCATATGTGTGAAATCTATTCTTTCAAATCACAAATCGCATTGTCTTTTTCAAAACCAACTTCAGTACTGAATATAAAAATTCAATACTGAACACAGCAATGATATTTATCTCTCTCAAGAATAGATTGCACACCTTCAATGCAACCATGCTTATCATAATAAACGAAATCATCAAGTTTTGCTATCTTTGCATATATTGAGTGAAATTGTTATGTTTGAAACCACAATCCGTAAGAATAAATAACACAAATAGCTCTTTTAAAACAATTTTGTCAAGAGTACCACAAGGTTCCGTGTTAGGACCTATCCGGTGTCCCGAAAAAATGGAAACAAATTTGATCAAGGCAAGTGCAACAAAGGCAGAATTTTGTAACGATGGTGAAATCGACACGCCAATTTCAAAGCGATAAGCCATTCAAGACAAAGTGAATTCTCTCAAGCATAAAAACAAAACATGGATTTGCTTGTTTTGATTTTATGCATGAGAGAATTCGCTTTGTCTTCGATTCCTAATTGCTCTTACAAAATCTGCTCTTGTTGGCTAGCGGTGAAAATATTGCTCAAATCCATTAACAATTATTTTTTAAGTAATCCTCGATAGTTAACTTGAAAATAAAAATCTGGTTGGTTGATATTGGTCCTTTGAAAATTGAGATTGTAACATTGAAAACCAGAAAGAAAACCAATGAAAACCAGAAGAGGTTTTGATTTTAGCCTACGCTCTTGATGGGGCGTGTTATGTAAGATTTTTTTCATCAGGGCGATGTTCCAGACAACACACTTTTGAAAGTAATTTTGAATAATGATTCCAAAAAGAATCTTGAACTGTGACTAAATTTTCTTAAAAACTAAAATTGCTGTTTTACTTGGGTAGATTTTCGATAAAAATGCTGAAAAAGAGATAAAACACTTCATAGTGGCTGCATCCATAAAACAGAGTTTGATTTTCAGTTTTTTGATTTCTGTCCAAATGTGTTTCCACAAAGCGATTAGCCATTCAAGGCTCAAAGCGATTAGCGAATTCTCTCAAGCAGAAAATCAAAACAAAACTTTGATGTTTTGATTTTATGCTTAAGAGAATTGTCTTTGAATTTTCTAAATTCAATCTTTTATATAACATTGAAAAAATACAAGAACTGGCTCTAAAATCTCTTGTCAATGATCATGATAGTTAATATAATGATTTGCTATCATACTTCATACAATGCATAGAGGATGTTCGTTTAAGATTTCTATGCATAGCAATGTTTTTGGGGACACCCAATACGTTATATTAAATATTAAATATCAACAGACACAGAGAAAAAAGCAGATAACTTACTTGTATCGACTTTGTTCCTTCTTGTATCTTTCTAATTCTTTTTTAATTGTTTCTACCTTTTTGTAAATATTTTCATTTGTAAAATTTCCATAATTATTATTACCATCATCGCTGTCTGTTGACCTGTTGTCTTCGCTTTCTGAAGATTCACTAAAAGACAGCTCATTGTCAATAGTTTCTTTGTAACTTTGGCCTACGTCAACCTTTCCGTCTTGACTTTCATTTGTAGCGAGGTTCGCAGCTTGGTTTTTTCTTTGCTCAGAAGCTTTATTGTCATCTATGAGAGTAAGTTTATTTTTCTAAAATCATTCTTATTAGAATACGCTACGCAAACGTATGCAGAGCCCCGTCCAGTGATTATGGCACTCAACCCTATTTCCAGTGGCGTAGCCAACCTGATATGTTGAGGGGGGGCAAGAAATTGAACAAAATATACCTACGACCTTGCCCCCCTCCTCTTACACGGCAAATTTTCTCAACATATTTAGAAGAATCACAAGAGCAAACTACGACGATCATTGAATCATTTAGATCTTTTTCGTAAATTTAAATAGACCAAGCGAAACTGCTAATAAGCTGAATTTATCTGGCGTAAAACTAATGAAATAAATGCCCAGTTTAACTTTTACTTTAAATTTAGAGACATGTTTTGTACATTTAACTGAACCAAGCGAAACTGCTAATTAACTGAAATTGCCTGGCGTGAAAAGAATAAAATAACAGCAAAGTGAAAAGTTAAATACTTCTTTTGAATACATTCCTTCCTTTTTGGAACGACGATGGTGGCATGAGGTTCACACGACGAGCCTGGTTGCGCCTCTGCGTGAATTTCGGTGCAATAATTCCCTGGATTAAAAGAGACAATATTAAAAGTTAAGCAGATAAAATGGTGAAGCGTGATTTTAGTCAAGTTATTTGTTGTTACATCGAGGGACGAAGAAGTATGCAAGGAGGGAATTAAGGATTTTGTACTTAAATATACAATTTAGCAGCAATAAAGACTTTGCATGTCAACATGCATCAAAACAAGAAACACTGATTGAGTCGGTATTCGTATGATTCATCTTTTGGGAACAATTCATATTAGCTTTTTTAAGCTGTTTTAATTAACTTTCCGTAAGCGGGCACAACCAGCAGGCCGAACACAAATTTTCTGGTTCCCTCCAAAGTTCGTTGTATATTGGTATTTTACTTTACGTAGTTGAACCTTTCGAACCTCTCTAACACCAATCTACTGAACTTGGACTCCCGGTTATCTCAAATTTTTTGGCATATCCCTTGAGAACTTTCAGTATTGGTTTAACTCTGGTTATCTCGCAATCTCGAACAAAATTTCATTCCCCTTGAGAATCGGAGAAGGCGGGGTTCAACTGGCTTGTGTTTTGAATCGATTCCCCATAGAGTAAAGTTTTACTCAAATTATTTTGTATATCCCTTGAGAGCTTTCAGTGTTGATTTTGGTTTTCTTAAAATCTTGATGTCTGGAACAAATTAGCATTGCCCTTGAGATTTCGAAATAGCGATGTTCAACCGTAGATACTCTTGCTAATATTCAGGGCGCGTTATTGAATGCCATATATTTTTTCGGTAGCTTCCTTTTTTTTCGAAATTCGTATTCCCTAGAGTGAATTTTCTGAAAACGGTAGGTTTGGAAGCTCTACTTTTTTCAGAATTTAAAAGGTTTGACGACCTAAAAGAACACGCCATTAATTGGCCCTGGCACACGGGCTTCTTAAGAGCAAAGTAAATTTCCTACGGTTTTACATTCCAGTAATATAATAATAATATTGATCTTTGAAGAAAACCCATATGCGATAGGGCGAAATATTAACACACACAAATTCGGAATCGCTATTCGCTGTTTTGCGCAGTTTTTCATTTCATTAAAAAATGATAACTATATTCAAGTCTAAAACGTTTGTGAAAAAGCATTAAAAAAAAGCAAACAGTAAAATAACATGTTCAGGAAAATAATTAATGTTTTAATATCAAACCTTTGGCTTTACCGCCGAGAGATCGTCTTCTGAAGAAACACCAAAATCAATTGAATTTTCAGTCCTTGCACGGTCACGTGGATGGTTTTGTAATCTAGATTGAACGTGAGGCTCCGGTGGTTGCAATCGAGGTTGGCTTTCGTCAGACACTCCGGCAACGGAAGTTTCTTTCGCTGTATTCGGTGAGTCAAGAAGCATGTTGAGGTCGAATGAGTCCCGAAGGTAGTCAGGCTTTCGAGGCATTGGTCTGCGATCTTTGCGGATGTTTGGCAAAACTGGTGCTAGACTCATGCTGTTGAAAAAAATTAAATAAAAATAATTATGGATTTGGGTGGATAAATCGGTATTTGTTGTTAATTAAAAACAGTGTAAAAATGGTTGGCTATACATAGCCTATACCTCTCGGAACTTAATTCATTACTTTATCCACCCCACATTTCTAGAGCTGCCTCCGACCATGAAATTAAGGTACAGTATAAATCCGCACAAAATAACCAACATATGCTAGAAAATTCACGCTGAAATAGACCTTTTCGGGAAATAAAAGTCGTTCTATTGTGTTGCAGGACTAGCCTCATTTTCAACATAGTAAATGTCCTTTGGGAAAGAAAGAGGCAAGAATAAGCATTCCCAGTAGAAATACAGCACTAGCCTCGAGACCAGGCTCTAATTCCGAAAAGGTCTATTCTGTATAACGTTTTGACAAACTTAACTTTAAATATTTTAATATAGAGGCTGATGGAAGAATAGGTTAGTGTCTAATTTGTGTAGTTATTTAGTCAATTCACCCTTCTTCTATCTCAAGGGTGTCGAATAAAAACATTTGCTAGGCTGGTACCAACAAATATTGGTTCTTTTATGCGAGTTTATCGCTATAATTACGCCAATTTCCTCTTCTTCTTGGAGTATTAAGCTTGTTTTTACAAAAGACGACGAAAAATAGTCAATTTCATGTTTTGTTGTTGCAGATTTGAAAAGCCCAACGTTCTGAACAAAATGTTTCACAACTTTATTCTTTAAATTTTGAATTCAATTGCTTTCCATGTCGTTCTCGTACTCTTTCTGGATCCAAACATTATTGAATGATGAAGAAAGATTTCCTTCCAAAAAGTGATGCTAGTCTTCAAGGCACATACCTTTCAATCATATTTGGCAAATTTAGATTCTGTATTGATGCTAGGATAGAAGAAAAACAAATGAAAAAAGTTACAAAACCAGCTCATGGTACTCATTGAAGTCAAAAATGTTCAACGCATCAAGAAAAAATTTTGTAAAAAAAAAGATTGAGCTCTGGACACGACAATGCAATTTATCAGCCCTCGAAGAATAGATTTAGCACCTTCAACAAAGCCAAAAAAACCACAATGTTTTTTCCTCTGTGATTATTTTGGCTTGAGTAAATGCATTCATAGGTGTGAAATCTATTAATCTTTCCAATCGTAAATCGAATAGTCATGTGCAATACCTCAATCTGTTGTCTTACAAAATTATCCCTTGCTGTTTTATGCAGGAAAAGGAACAAGTGAGGGTACAAATGAATTTTTTTCTGAAATTTATTTGAAAACAACCAAGCATCAGCCTTAGGGAAAGGATCAATTTTTCCACGCCAAAACAAGCAATATTTATTTTACGATTTTTTCACAAAAGGGTATAATTTAAAATATATGAAGTAGTGCATGCCAGTAGGCTCCCAGTGCCAAAACAAAAAATATAGGAATTATACCCGGCACTATAACAAACTGTTTTAAACTTACCCAAAATTAAAAACATTTTTAGCTAGAGTTACCCAGGTAGTTACTGGTACTCGGGGAGATTATGTCATGACCCACTATAAATTACCTTTAGTGTGAAGATCCGTTGCCATTAGAATTTGACCTGATCTTGGGGTATATTGTGGAACGTCTTTTCTACATTTCTTTGACTTTCTGTACCAAATCAATGCGAATTTTCTCACTCGTTCTTGTAACTTTAAAGTTCCCTTGAAGAAAAATAGATAGTGTTAATATCACGAATTATTTGTTGCCGTAAATCTTCGAATTACTCCCCAAGAGGCTAATTGATTTTTAACCTTTTTGGGTTGGGGTTAATTCGAAGTCGGACTCCTTCTTGTAGGATAACTATATATAAATCTGAATACTGTGGGATAACTATACATTGAAAAGAGCAACATGCTTGTATAGAAACAGAATTCGTCGAATAAAATGTGAAATAAAAGTTTTAATGAAATACGAAATTCGAGGGTGGGGGGGGGGCGATTCGCGGGTTTGCGGTAATTATTCAGAATGGTTCAGAGGCAGAAATTGTAGTGGGTGTGGGGGTTGTGGGTGCCCCTCAGAGTTAGCTTCGGAAAAATCGTTATTTCAAAGGCTTTTGTTTTACAAATCGAGCCACTTTTTGGGTGCTTAGAATTACCAGAAACGACGTATAACTTACAAAACCAATGGAGAAAACCGTTGGTTTTGTATGGTTTTGTCGCTGTCTTTGATGGGTTAGATACTTTATCGCATAGATATAATTAACTATGGAATATCAATCCCTCTACCATAAAAATAGCCGCAAGTTAATGTTATCCTTGATTGTAAAACATGTTGTGTTGTAAAACAAACTCATACATCGTTTTTAATTACATTTTACTATTCAACAAAAAATTAGTATTTGTTCCATATATCTTTTGAAGCTGTTTTGTTTTCTGATTGCAAATAATTTTTGGGTGTTGAACTGTCTCCTCCTCTTTTCCACAACATCTACATTTAGCATTGTATTAAGTTATTTTCTTTCATGGTTAGTTTTTAGTTCTGTCATATTGAATTTTAAAGGTTGGAACCGATAGTTTTATTCTTTGAATAGTTTTACCCAAACGATGATTGCTTTATGAAGCGCAATTTGGAACGTTGCTCACTTTTGTTTATTAAGGGCCGAAAGGAAAAGCTTTCCCCATTCTTTTTTGCTCATCGTAAGTAATATTAACCAAACGATTGTCATCGAAATTAAGCAGATTATGCAGATTATGCAGATTATGCAGATTATTCAGATTATGCAGATTAAACAGTATATGCAAATAACGTTGGTTTAAGTAGCTGCAGTAGATGAATTGTAAATTAACGACAAATAAAGAAATGAAAAAACAAGAATAGATTGCTAACTGTAGCATACTAACCTCAACTTGTCGAGCTTGGGCAACTTTTGTTCTAAATGCCATCATATCAGCAGAGTACTGAAAAAAATTGACGCAAACGCAATCAATGATTTGTATCAATACAGCACTACCTTGTTTATATCATAGTCAATAGAAGATTTTTCTATTGACTATGTTTATATCAATACAGGTATATGGCTAAATACATACACAAAACCATAAAACTACAAACTAGAAACTACAAAACGATAAAGAATCAACATAAACAAATATTAAGATACCGTTGGCTGTGGAACATCCATTAATTTTGGCTGTACTTCTTCTTTTAGGTATTTCATGATGCTTCTTTTAGGTATTTCCCGATGTTCTTGTATTTGCTATGCTATACTATACTATGCTATAGCGAGAACCATCTTAAAGAGTTCATTTCTATCAGTTGGGGAATTTATCTTATCAAAATTCAAATACAGTTTCCATAAATCATCATATGCAAAACATTCGACGATAAAATGGATATCGTCTACGGAAAGCTTTTTGTGCCGCCCCAACTCAACAATCATCAGATCGTATTGGCTACACCTAAATTTTGCTATATATTTTGCTATTTGTCTTCTAATTCTAACAAAGTCATATTTGGGGGATTCGAACTCAGTTTTAAACAATTTGATTTCAATCGGGAAGGAAAACTATGAATTAGTAAAAAATTTAATTATAAAAATTAGAACTAAATTAACTGTTATTGAAATATTAAATAGGCCTATTCATATTATTTATATATTTAATATCATTTATATTTATATTTAATATTAATATTAAATAGTTATAAATCAATAAAACAAAACTAGAAATTGTAAATAAATCAACGAAAGAAAACTAGAAAATGCTTCATAAATGTAAATGTGTGCATTTCAAATTTAAATACTTTGAGTGATCTCATTGCCGGATTGGAACAAGGCTAGGGGACCTCTGTAATAACCACTACCACGAGACCATACAAAAATGTTTTGATTTCTTCCGGCAGACTCAGCGACATTTGCAATGAAGGGTAACAAAAAAATAAAGGAAATTTTGAGTTTAATGTTCAGTGAAAAGAAAATAATTCCTTTCTGAACCAAAAGAATGGTCTCGCCCGGGCTCGAACCGGGGACCTTTCGCGTGTAAAGCGAACGTGATAACCACTACACTACGAGACCGTGTTTAGAACGGGTGACCAACATGTTGTCATCTCAGTCAATAAACTGAAGCAACAAGAAAAATATCCGTAATGCTGCTGTCGTAGATTCTTTTCGTTGTTAGAAAATACTAAACATCATCATGTTTTTCAATTAAAAAAATTATTAACAGTTAATTTTAGAAACTGAAACGGCTTGAAAGAAAATATATATTTATATACAAATATAGGCCTATACAAAATAAATTATTTGTTGTGTAGATTGTCTAATATTTGTGAAGAAAACATTTGCTGTGGAATAAATAAATAAATCAAAGAATCTGAACATTTTCTTTTTCTAAATTCTAAATTTTTTCTAAATTCAAAATTGTGCAGGATTACACTCTTTTTGTTTTGATTGTTTTGAGTGAAGGGCTGGAAGGAAAACATCCTTATATCAAACCATAGTGATCAAACTCGTGCGGATTTGTGTGGCTTTGGTGATGAATACTTGTAAATAACATTTTGAATTAAAAATAATGTTCAGTGGAAAAACTAATGGCTAAAAATAGTTTATTTCTGGACAACGAATCCCCATAAAACAAGGGCTGTTTTTATCAATATTTTTTTCACAAGTAAAACGTGAACAGTTCTGGATAAAACCCTGCATCTTCATAGACTTCATACATATTTTGAGGACATTAAAGTCCCCTCGTCGGAGATGTTAGGCCTCTCTCGAGAAGACCCTGACCCCTATCCGCCTCCTCTACAGAAGATCCATTTCTTACCTGAAACCAAGATTTGACACAATTTTCTAACAACCATTCTCTCCTCAAATCCAAAGCTTGACCTATTCTTGCCTTTTTTGCTTTGCTAATTTCGATGTAATCTTTCCATGCACAGAAAGCCTGAAAGAAAACAGTGATTTATTTAAGAAAAACTACAGAGTTTAAGATTATCAAACATCTTTTTTAATATCTCCAGGTTTACAAAGCTGCTATGGAGGAGCTGTTATGGATGCAAGAGGCTTCAACTTTACTCAGGAATTACTTGGTAGATTTTTAAAAACAAGGCATCAAACTTTAAGTTGAAGCCTTTTATCTTACATCAACGTAAAGCAAAAATAAAATTATCAAAACTGAAGTTTCCTCCATAGCATTTTTGGGACACCTATGATATGAAATTTTTGGGACACTTATTATATGAAATAAGAAATGTAATTGAAATGTGAAATATGGGTAATGAATATCGGGTCTCAAAAGTGTACAAATTTATATGAACGTTGCCGTACAGGTTTAGGAACAAGAATGACTCTAGATAGCTAACTTAGACATACGACTCACCAATATGTCTTTCTTGAGGAACAAAATATCAAGCGCCGAAACTCAAATTTACCCTTTTTTAATTTATTTGTATTTACCCGAATTTACTGAAATTTACAAAACACCCCAGCTTTAGATCTCATACTCACAGGATTATTAGAGCAGATCAAAATTTCAAGCGTAAAAACGAATTCCAAATCACATAAATTTTGATAACAACAATAAAAGCAAAGCGATAAAAAATTACACTTAACCAATGTGCAAGGGAAAGATTTTGAAAAGCATGTCAATTTAATAGACGAAAAAAATTGATGGTTTGCTGCACAGTGGAAATGCTCTAAATCATTTGAAGATCATATTTAGATCATATCTACTTTTTAGAGTATGTGAAGTGAAATGAAACGAAATGAATCTATCGGTGGTCTACCAACTTTAAATTGATGTCGTATATTTCAGTAACAAAGTTTGGGTAACAAAGACATATGACATAAAAATCATTAAAAAGAATTTGTCTACTTTTTGGGACACACGGTATATGAAATTAAATGAAACAAAATAAAACAAATTAAATGAACCCAACCGTGTTCTATCATCTTTAAATTGATGTAATATATTTCAGTTCTTTTGGGTATCTGATATCAAAAATCATTAAAATAAATTTGTCTACTTTTTTGGGATATCCAGTATATGAAATGAAAAGAAACAAAACAAAACAAAATGAAACGAATTCAACGGTGTTCATCTTTAAATTGATGTAATATATTTCAGTTCTTTTGGGTAACAAAGACATATGACATCAAAAACCATTAAAACAAATTTGTCTACTTTTTTGGGATACCCAGTATATGAACAGAAAAGAAATAAAACAAAACAATAAAACAAAACAAAATGAATTAAATAGTTTCAAAAGTAACAAAGAAATGTGACAACAAAATTCATTGAAAACATTTTCTTGGCAAAACTAAAAACCAAAATACCTTTCTTTCAAGGTTTTTACTCCACCACCACATGACAACATTGCATCTGTTTCTATCTTTCACAGCTATGTGATACTAAAAAATCAAATATGAATCAAAGTAAATCATAACATATATTTAAAAATATTCAAAAAATCGAAAAATATCGCAATTTTATTTCTTTTGTTTTGGAGAATGAAACATAAAATATTCCAATTGTATTTATGTAATGTTATTTGTGTCATAATTACGTATTTATTTTGAGCATGTGTGTATAATGAAAAATCGTATGTATGCTAACCTGGATATTCCATCGTTTAAAAAAAATCTTTAATCGTGTTTGGGTGTAAAATATAACACTCTGCCTTTGTAGTAGCTGAAACGATACGGTGAAAGTAATGATCATCATTCATTCAATTTTGAAAAAGTGAAAACTTGTAAAGAGTGGATTAACTGACCTGAGAAGATTTTTACAAATAACATTATACAGCACATAGGAGCCATTTTATTCGTGTTTGTGTGGAGGCTCTGAATCTAAGGGTAAAATCGATACAGTTTGCTTCTTGCTACAACATTTCTTTGCATTTCACGTCAAAGACATTAAATCTACTAATGCATGGTTCACAATACAGCTGAAAAAATAGCCCCCTCTCGAATAATCCTCCTCTCAAACAAGTCCCGAATCTAGAAGGTAACACTTTGAATAAGCTCCACTCTCGATTAAGACCTCCTCAAGAAGATCGAGTTTTGAACAAGCCACCCGGGACTTATTTTAATTTTTACAGCAACGCAAATTAAGGAAAACTGAAAAGAGGTGAGTGCATTTGTAGTGAGGTGCCAAAAGGAGGGCATGGTTTGGAAGGTAGGAGTAATGCACCATATCTCACGCTTGTAAAATAGTGTAAACAAAATAGTTTTATAAGTAAACAGGTCACTGGTTTTATATATGGTTGGAAAAATTAAAGACCTCTACAGAGACAGTATAACTTTAAGAAAAATGTGTTAGTTGGTAACATCTTGCAAGAACAGCCCTTTCCCTTATCTGATTAAAAGTTATTTGGCACGCCACTGTATTCGGCTTAGAAAGTTATCCAAATTTATCGGATATCAAAATTTAAAGTTTAACACAGTAGGTGTCACATATCAAGAACACAATTCTTAGAATTTTAAATTTTTTATTCAGACATTTGAATTTCATTATTTAATTAGTGTTAAATAATGCGTAATAATAGATATAGGGTGCTTAATAATAAATCTGTAGGCTTTACCTGATTTTTGAAAGAATCTTTGGTGTACTTTTTCAATGACAGTAAACATTTTCGTTTGATACTGTTGTCATGAAATTCCTTTGCAAAAGTA
Organism: Phacellophora camtschatica; assembly: GCA_036873815.1. Classification (NCBI taxonomy): domain Eukaryota; kingdom Metazoa; phylum Cnidaria; class Scyphozoa; order Semaeostomeae; family Ulmaridae; genus Phacellophora; species Phacellophora camtschatica. The sequence goes on along the minus strand of JAYJMH010063969.1, from coordinate 546 downwards.
TTCATCTGTGTCTTCCTCTTTGACATTTTCGCAAATTCAAATATCGCACGAAACGCACGACGAATCTTGCCTGCATGTGAAAGATCAAAGGATAGATTAAAGTTCACAGTTCGAGAGGTTCAAGGTCAACACTACACACGTTTAGTAAAAAAAAATACTTTTCTAACACAAAAATATAAAAAGCCTTGGAGAAAAGTTTTCATAAAAATGGAAAAGAAAGAAGCAATTTGTAACCAAAAATACAACTAAAAAAGAAAAAATATCGTTGCAGCAGTATAAATGGGCCCAAAAGATCGAATGATTAATGTTCTATGTGAATTGGCCAGCACAAATCTTTACAGAAAATTAAAAATTAAAACAAAATGATTGCCTCTGCTAAGCACAGTTGTTATCTCCGCCAGTCTTTCCATTTCCTTCCCCTTCTTATACTGGGACAATATTGTTACACCTCTCCATGCAAGAAATATCTACAATGTGATCAAATTTATGAAAAATACAAACTTCAAAATTTTCAAAAAGAGCAATTAGCTTCCACAACGTAGTAGA
>JAYJMH010063958.1:0-11886 GCA_036873815.1 Phacellophora camtschatica | reverse complement strand
GGTGGCAGCCAAGGTTTTGGTCACATGTTTTGTCAAGAACTGTTAAAGAGGGGAGGAAAGGTATGGTGCTTCACTATTTTTTACTTCTATTGGAATACTGGCTGGCATCCAAATCTGATTTGTGCAACCATAATTAATATATTAATTTAGTAAAGACCACGATGATTGATTGCCACTCTGCCACGCTCAGGGTGTTGCATTCTTTATTTATTTTGTTGGAAACTATTCTTATTAGAATTCTAATGGCCGGTTAGAAGTATTTTAACCAGGGTTAGGGCCATCCCTAAACGTCCTTGCCAGAATGTTCACATTAGACCGGATGAGGTAAGCCTGGTTCCCATATAATCTCAAGAGTGCCGCAGACGGTCTGCGATCGATCGCCGACACCTTCCCGGTGAAAGTGTTTCCATATAATCGTAAGGGATCGCAGACGATCTTCGATGAGCCGGGGACAATCTGTGGCCGTCTTGATATATATCTCCCACCATGAAATTTATTTGTTAACAAAAGCAAGCGTGTCGTAAAAGATTGTTTTGTTGTCGTTGTTTACTCTTTGTTAGTTATTTATCAAAACCATGGTTTGAAGAGGATAGAGCACTGACCAGTGTTTTTTCCCCTGGGAGAAAAAAAAAACAAAAACAAAACGAGGAGTGTCAAGTATTTCATTGGCGGTTTGGAGCAAACGAAACGTGCGAAGAAGACTGCACACGGAGACAAAACTGAAAGAAGACTTGTGTCCAGTACTGAGGTTTTTGTCGGGGTACCAACATTCGGGTGAGATCTTTCTTTTTTGGCTTTGTCTTGTTCTTTCTCCTTACTGAAAAAGGAAACGTATTTATTGTTCGACGTGAAAATACCATACCTGGTGTGGGTATTTGCATTAAAACAGCAGATGAACTCTTTAACGTCAGTAACAAATATCGATTCATAATCGTATTTTTTGCTCTTCTTTAGCTCTCTTTATCTTTTTTATCTTTTTTTCCCTATCTATCCTTCTCATCACCTTTCGGTTTGCAGAGACAGGTGCATTGGTCCCGCCTCTCGGTCAGGAAAGAAGAAGAAAGAATCAGTCAGGGAAGAAGCGAGCCATTTTCACCGCCATAATTGTACATTCTGTTTTGAAAACGGTTTGTGAACGTGATCACATACACAGTTTGCTCTTGATCTATAAAGCGCATTCGATTGGATAAAATCTTACAATCAACACGATGTACGAGACGATACCACAGAGAGCATGTTATAACATAGCAACCCTGTGGCCTTACACAAAACCTAGTTACAAAGAATAATGATCTAAAATACAATACAAGAAAATGGGGAGGAAATTTAAAATGTTTTGACATTATTGAAAACGATTTGAATCCCGAATATATTTAATTGCTCCCTCAAGAATTTTAGTATTAGAACTGAGTGGTAATTTATTATAGCCATATAACAATATCCTTAAAAGTTTTTCATGAGATAGGTTTGTGGTCTGCACCACGCAGGCTAAGAGGTTTGTCAATCCACGAGGTTGTAATATTGCATCGACACAGCTGAGAAGATCCCGCCTATGTACATCAAAAGCATGGCAGGGCATTTCCATTTGATTGGATAAAATTAATAAACTATTCATAGATTGCCCAGAGCACTGGCATATTCCTCTTTTAACTTCTTCATATTTCTTTAATAACCGAACTACTTTGCCTGCTTCATATTCACTCGCCATTGCCAAACAGGATGAAAATCGAAGGGACCATATCATTGATAACTGGTGGCAGCCAAGGTTTTGGTCACATGTTTTGTCAAGAACTGTTAAAGAGGGGAGGAAAGGTATGGTGCTTCACTATCTTTTTGGGGCATTTGTAAACATCAGCATTGGAATACTGGCTGGCATCGTTGAATTGACATTGAATAGGGGTACCGGTCAGCTGTCACCCACCAATGTGAAGAGTTTTTATGTAAATGGCTAAACGTAAATTCAAAAATGGATAAATTTAAAATTTCTCTCTTATCAGGTTGCAGCCGTTGATATCAATGAGGAATTAGGTCTTAAAGTTATCGCTGACTTTAAAAAGGAATTTGGTGAAGAGAATGCTCATTTTATTCATTGTGATGTCACTAACTCTTTTAAGCTAGAAGGTACGTCCAAAATAATTGCATCAACAAATATTTTGGCATCCCACTTGTCACTTGACATGCTAGTTTGGTCAGTGTACAGGGAATGAAGGACGTTGATTTTTGTCAAATGCACCCCCGTTTAAGTGCCACTACTTTTCTTTTATTGCGCAGTCGTCCGTTATTGAGGAATCTGGGACACCCCGGGGGTGAAAATTTTGCATACTCATCCACAAATATTAAAATTCGCCCAAAAGTACCAACCAAATTTTATTTTACCCAACAGTATCAAATAAATCATCTTGGAAATTAGCATACTCGTAAAAGTCCTTGTCAATAATTTAGTCCAAGTTAATGAGTAATTACATTTCAAAATCATTATTTGCGTACTTGAGTGAGTGCACATATCTACTATCTTACATCTGGTAATCAAAAAATTAGTATCAAAAAATTATAGTTTGAAAATCAGCTACCCAAGTATCATGAAAAATAGCGAATCCATACAAGATATCTGATGGACGCCCGGTATATAAAGATTTCGTGTGACCAGATTTCTTGGGATACCACCCCATGTACCCACAAGGTATCCAAGCCCTTTCTAGATAATATGATAACTGATAATAAGGCATTATTTTTTATGATATTATTGATTGCAATAAAAGATATTCCTTTCTATTTTTCTGTGCTTAGCTGCATTTTCTGAAACGGTTAAAAAATTTGGCAGACTTGACATAGTATGCAATAATGCAGGTGGTCTCCCCAAAGACTGGGAAAAAATGGTGGATCTTAATTTGGTATGTGTTTTTATCGTTTGCATACCCGAAAATTAGGTCGGGCATGAAGATCTTTTTGTAATTTGTGCACATATCTTCCGAAGTTGGGGTTGGGGACTATTTCATATACAGTAGTAGGAGGATGACTATTTTGTAGAGGTGACATGGCCCGGCCCATCCCATGGAATCGAATTCCCTACTCTTCGGGGATACATGCCGGACGAATCTCAGACCCTATGTGACAGTTCTATAAATCACGTGCACACTCATCTCTCTCTCACGTGTAACTAATTATGTATTTTAACTAAACGCATGCGTACTACTAATGGAAACTGGCGTTATTTGTGTTCCTTTTTTCAGATATAATTATGGATGATTTTGTATTATTATTCGTTAGTTTTTTGAACAAAGAAAGGTTTAAATGGTAAAAAGCAAAAAAATAATATGGATGGAGCAGGTATAGAAGATTGATCCAAAAGTCATATTACAATGCTGTTTGTTGAATTAGATTGCAAAGTTTTTGTTAAAGATTTAATTCATTTTTCGGAGTTTTTAACTGATGCCACAATGTTTCATTTTGATTTTTTATCCAGACAGCCGTAATTCGTGGAACTTATCTTGGAATTAAGCACATGATAGCTGCAAATAAAGGGGACGGTGGGCTAATTATAAACATTGCATCCATGGCAGGTAAACCAAATTTTTAAATGTTATGCCAAAAAACCACCAAAGTTTGTTTATGCTGCCAATCTTTAAAATGGTTTTCTCCTCTATAACTAGGCTTGCACTCTACTCTATAGGACAGACCTGCACTCTATAACATGGGAAAGACCAAAAATAATCAACTTTCGGGATTCGCTTCTTCACAGAAAATAAATGTATTTTTTGCAATTTTACAATTTCTTATTTTTGAAAATCTTTGGTCATGCTGCTAAAATCTTTGACCATTAAAATTAGCACTGCACTTAGACTGGGGTATATTCTATGCAATCATACTCGTCCACAAATATTGAAATTCACCCAAAAGTACCAACCAAATTTTATTCTACCCAACAGTATCAAATAAATCATCTTGGAAATTAGCAAACTCGTAAAAGTCCATGACAATAATTTAGTCCAAGTTAATGAATAATTACATTTCAGGATCATTATTTGCTTACTTGAGTGAGTGCACATATCTACTAGCTTACATCTTGTATGCACGGACTGAACCCAAAAGTATCAAAAAATTATATTTTGAAAATCAGCTAACCAAGTATCATTACAAATAGCGAATCCAAACCCAAAGATATCGGATTGACGCCAACCTCAACATACTATGTCAAATTTGATATCTTTCACTGTTTATAGGAGGATACTATTTTTTTCATTGTATTTATGACATTAGTAATCACATAAAGTTCCAGGGGGGGACAGTACCACTTGACTTTGATAGGGAGATGTGTTCTATGTTTTTGGGTCTGAGATTTTGATTTGATAAAACAGATTTTTGGGTCTGAAAACTAGTCTGAATACTTTTGGGTTTTTCATCAAAAAATATAATTTTGGCTCTAAGATTTGAAATCTATTATTTTTGGTTAAAATATTAAGAAATGGCGTTTTAATGAAAACTTTTTAATAAAAAGACGTTAGAAGAAAGTAAAATTACATCCACCCTATTATTATATTTTTGGTGTGATTTTTTTCCATTATATTTTTGGGTTAGTGACACCCTCCCGCCCCGGAGTTAGGTGGTATTGGCCCCCTGGACATAAAGTAGCAGGCATATATTCGTGTCCCAACCCGTGTAGTATTTTGTTTGGACTAGAAAAATATTAAAATGATCGCTTCTTTACGGAAAGAAATGTATTTTTTGCAATTTTGCAATTTCTTATTTTTGAAAATCTTTGGTCATGCTGTTAAAATCTTTCACCATTAAAATTGCCATTGCTCGTTCTGGCACTTAGACTGGGGTATATTCTATGCAATTATGGAAGAGATATTGATTTTATTTCAGGTATTACTAAGGCTCAAGGCAGCCCTGTTTATACAGCCACCAAATATGGAGTCGTTGGTTTTTCTCGATGTTTTCAGGTACGTCACGAAAATGTTTATTCGTAAACATTAATATAATGCAAACAACAAAGCATCACATATGTAAACCATCTGATAAACACCTAAATTGATATAAATAACACCTTAAAATGTATGATGGGGACCATGGGATGGGGAGGGACATTGCAGGGAACAGAGCCTCCCCGCCTATCGGCTTCCCTAGCTTTCGAGATTAACTTCTTGATCGAAGCAAAAACCTTGGTGAACTCTTACTTTGTATACCACATCAGTTTTATCCAAGCCCGGGTTGCCGTGTTTTTTTTACCTCAAACGTATAGGGGACCTTTGTACTTTAAAAAGTATAGGGACCCTCGAATAGGGAAAGACATTCTGTTATCCAACAATATTCTCAATGCTTCATGTCTTTGACTCGCCTCTTCAAATAAATACAGGGAAGATGTTACACCACTCCGCTGCACTGGGTGCAAACATAGTCACAAACAAACACAATTTTGGCTATTACGTCCCTAAATATCAATAGTCTTTGTAGCAGCTCTTACGTTACGACGAAGACGTTACGTTACATAGAAAACGTTACGACAATGTTCTAGCACCAACAACAGCAACCGCGTCAAAGCGGGTCTTAAAATTGATTAGCCTCATACACATGGTTTAGAAATTTCTTGATATTCACATCGAGGCAAATTGGTTCGAAATTTTTCAAAGTCTCCTGTCTTACAAATGGGCTCTTTTTTCAAAGTCCAGAAGCAGGTCTAATCATTGTCACGATCAAGTACTCCGCCCCGAAGATCTAATTAACCTAGCGATACCACTTTCTCTATCAAACAATACTTGCCATCGCTGTTTCTATAGAAGCAAGCCAATTGCCAGATCTTTTTTCGTGGAAAAACTGCTCTGAAAGTGTTGCTCAATATTTCACTTAGTCCTTCGCAGTGACATATTTGTTTGGAACAAGTCTATACATCACATGGATGAAGCAAGACAAAACTTTGAAAGTGTTGCTCAATGTTTCACTTAGTCCTTCGCAGTGACATATTTTTTTGGAACAGGTCTATACATCATATTGATGAAGCAAGACAGGGCTTCATTGAAAACATAGAACCATGTATATGGAAAACTTCCATTTATTATTAGGAATTCTTTTTTCATCAAAAACTGGATATATATTGTAGTGGATAAAAAGTCTTCTATATTTATAAATATACACGATCTTCACTGAATTCCCTTTTTTCAATATCTCATTTAGTTCCCGAGATATTATGCTTTGGAGTTGAGACATTTGGAGTTGAGACAATGTCCGATTTTCGCGGTGTGTGAAACTAAAGAATTTGCGAATTTGTGACGTGAAGTGTTTGTGTTGTGAAAGTAACAAAACATAAAATCAATAATTACTCGAAAGTTACTGAAGCAAAGTTGTTGAAACATGTCAAGTACATTAATTGAGCCGTGAAAAAACTTTTGACAATTCACACGTTGCCACATCAACAAACTAGTTACCAGACTCCTTTGATTGTTTTGATCAATTTATTTTTACTTCCCGTAGTAAATATTTTACTTATGAAGATATTAATTCGACATCGAGCTTGCTAAGAACTATTTAAAATTATGTTTAAAAAAATGTATCACACAATTTACTGAATAATGAGATCTTCTGAATTTTCATTTGAGAGGTCTGGTAACTAACATGTTGTCATGGCTACAAAATTCCATGTGAGAAAATGTTGATTGCCGTTCAGTTGTTGTTTATGCAAATTTTTATTGACTTTGCTTCAACAGTTTTAGAGTAATCAGTACTCTTATATTTTCTTATTTTTACAACACAATTTAATTACGTCACAAATAATGAAATTTTTTTGGCGTTTCACCGTCACTTTTTACCACTGAAACGTCATCTTGAAACCTTCATATTTCAAAAACTATTAAAGATATTGAAAAACCGAAAAAAAACTTGTGACTTCTTATCAGACATTCCTTCGTATTAAACAATAAAATTTTTCGAGTCATATGCACTTTAAGTGCGAACAGTTGACTACCCACCGAGTATAATTTACCAACACGTTGTAAAAAACATTAATTTCGCTTTAAATTTGAAAATTCATGACCTCATATTTAATTTCAAAATGAAAAGTTCGAGATGACAAGATGAAGTTGGTCAAGGGACCTTAAAATCTGTTTGAGATCATGAAAAGTTCGAGTTAGCGAGCAGTAAATTAGTATAAAGTAATTGCAAAAGTCCAAGAAACAGAGCATTTTGTTCGAGATACCGAAATATTTGAGATGCCGAGTGTTTGGGATATCGAGAGTCGACTGGGAAAAGTTCAAATAAAATACCTTTTCTTGGGAAGGCTCAATTATTAGTTTTTAAGAAAAGAGATCCGGCAAATGTATCTTTCTTAAAAAATTTAAAAAATATTTGAATCTGTTGGGGGTTATTAAAAAAAACCAATTAACCGACACTACAAAGGAGTGGGATATTTACCATACAATCTTTCAAGATGACAAGGCTGTTTCTTAAACTCTTCTTGCATTTGTTCAGAGTTATCTAAAAAAGATGCAGATGGAAAATGTTTCTTAAAAAGAAATCAAAAATAGCCACAAAAATACAGCAACTTCCCTATCGATCACCACTAACTGAAGCAAAGCTAGACTAATTATATCAGTCACACATTACCCCCATCTTACCACCTCGTTTAATTAGCACTCAGGGGGTAACAACTAACGACTACTGAATTTTTCACTGCTTCAAAACTCGATCAAGACTGTATCGTTGATACAAACTTTCGAATTTGTTAGTGATATAGAGAATTTAGATTTTACTTGACTATAAAGCCATCCATCTGAAAATTCATTTCTTTACAATTATGTCAATGATAATTTTTATTTGTTTTTAACAGAAACCTGTTCTCTATTTCTAATCACATAAAAAAACTAAATTGACGAAAATCTCACCAAGAATTTCCTGATATTCTTGACCGAGCAAGTTTACATCATTTTCATAAACTTGCAGTTCCTGTCAAGAAAGATAAATAGGTTTCATGACATTAACATAAATGATACTACAAGAATGTCATACTCCTGGAGTATCAATAAGCAAAATAACATGCTCATATAACACTTTACAGCAAATAAATCTAACAATACTACAATAACCAAAGGGATAGTTAATGACGTTACAAAACACTGAATAAATGGCGAATGACTGTCAGTAGATTTCAAGATATAAATAAACAAGATAACATGCTCAGATATTCTACATGATTTTCAGTAATTTTTCAGTAAATTTTCAGAAAGTTTTCATCAAAAAATGTGGTACCCAAGTAGAAAATGTTGTCTAATCTTTATCATAAGTAGCTCATTAAAGAGTTGTGATTGTAGAAAGAAGCTTTAAATGATATTTCAAGGCAATGAAATCGGTGATTTATAGGATGGAAAAAGAGCCAGAAAATTAAATCGATTTTAATATTTTAGAAAATATACATGAAAAACGTTTACAGGAAGGCATGCATAACTGTAGTTGAGTTTTAAAAAGCCTTACATACACCGAAAAACATGACCAACTATCGGGTGACCCAAAAAACGCTAAAACTTTGACAGAATGTAATGACTAACAATATAATCTAAATAGCTCCCAAACGTTTACATAATAATTCACCGATAGTTAACTTACCGATTGATACCTTATTTAGCAATATTATTGGTAGCTTATCAAATGATGAACGACGAATATTCATCTTCAAATCTTAAAGTTGCCGAAAGGCCTAAAAAACTTTATTTTGTAGGGGAATTGCTGAGATATTAGCACAGCAAATGTCATTCCCTTTTTTAACCTTTTTACCATTATTTGGGGGTCACCCGGTGTAAGTAACATCTATCTCTCTTGCATTCTTGATATACGAAGGGGAGGCTGAATAAAGATAGGGCTCATTTCACTTTCAATTAAAAACATTATATACTTGTTAGAGTGGTTGAGAAAATAACTTCGTAATATTGACATCAGATATATAGGGATTTTTTATGCAATACACAATATTGGCCATATTGGGGGTAAGGAAAGTAAACAACAGGCCAAAAATAGCAGAAAGCACCAAAACCGTCACTTTACACGAGAAAAAAACCAAATGGTCACTTTATAAAGTTTTCCATGTAAATCTCCACAAGATAACTGCCTTTCATGGGAAAATCATTTTAATAAAATTAAACGGATTAATTAATTAATTAATTGTTCTCAAAAATAAGTGACTCTAGTGCATTCTAAAATATCATAGGTTTCAGAGGCTGCCAATAAATATATTGTAGATAGCTACTCGACTAAAGCTTTGCACAAAGAAATTTTATGATGCTAAAAGATCTTTACGAATTTAAAATGGATCATGCACATTTTAATGAGAATAAACTTTCAACTGTATTTGAAAACTCAATACAATTGACAGCAAACATAACACACGACAAAGAACTAGCTACATAATCACTAAATCTCATAAAGAATGGGATGATAAAATGATACTAAACAAAGGTGCGCTTCTATGGAACGAGCTTCCCAAAAAAATTAAAACCGATTAGATTCAATTAAACTTTTCAAAAACTGATTATCTCCAAATACCAATCAAAACCAGTATTACAACTTTACAACATTATTAAAACCATATGTATCCAAATACATATTTTTATAATCTTTATAATCTTCCTTGGACAGTATAATCTTGCAAATGTTTATATGGAATGTAAAAAAAATATAAATGTTTACCTTTCCTCGTCAAAAATATGTGTTCGTTGATGCAAAGAAAGTGGTTTAATCTGGTATTGTCGCACTTGGCATGACTTTGGTTGAATTCTTGGTGTCACATATGCCTGTATTGTGCCATACTGTCCCTCTATTGTTCGAATCTGTATAAATAAAATTACATAATGTAAAACCCACAGCTTTGCAAAGCCGCAAGAGATGGCGACCCCGTTAAAATTAAAGGTTCATGGTTCCCATTTTAGATCCCATTACAAAAAATTAAAACATTTGACGAAAAGTATTCTCCGACGGGACCCAAAAATTGTCATATTTGGTTGGGAACTCTTAAAAAAGTTCCCCTTTTTGATCCCCTCTTAATAGGCCTGACAGGGTTAATAGCTCATGTTGTTGAAAACTCCTTCCGTTAAAACCGTCCCAAAATCAATTGTACTCCTTCATGAAATTCAGTGTTATTCAGGTGACGTAACTTTTATAAAATCCTATATTTCACCTTCAGTTCTAATCTGGTAGTATTCGCCTGACATCGGTATGTTGCCAATAAAAAGTTACCGCTCTGAAATAAAAATAATTTCATAAATTATACATTTGCTCAAATACAAAAATAAAAGTTGCTTGGATCACATGCAAGTACCGTATTCACTCTTGTTTTTTCCACCCTCTCCAATGATGCCGCCTTTCCAATAATTCCGACTTTTTTCCCGACATTTAAAATCAATCCTGCCGTTCTAATAATCTCCAATAATGCCCCCTCTCTTGTAGTCCTGCAAAAAAAACTTAGTGTTGAAACCTCAATCCCGCAGCGGGAATGGAAGAATGAATACGGTAGGTTTTAAACCCCATAAAAATTTAACTAAACATAAATCTAGCCAAAGGTTGAAGCAGAATGAAACGTAAGACACTAAACTAAAGAAAAAAAATTCCTTGTAAGGTTTATCCCCAATGAAAGTTTTCTTTTGCAATTTTTGTTACATTTTTGAGAGTAGAAAAGTATTTAACAATTCCCTCTGGTACCACCATTGCAGCTAGCAACTTATAAAGCTGCTTTCCAAATAGGGACGTTGTGGCCCCAGGGTGTCAGTACCACCTGAATTGGGTAGGGAAGCGTGTCCTATATTTTTGGGTCTGGGATTTCGATTTCGACAATGTATTTTTGAATCTGTAATATTTTCTTAACAAATTAAAGATTTTGGCTCTAAAAACTTGAAATCTTGAGAAATAGCACAGAAATGTCAATAAAAAGATGCTGTAGGCAGTGAAATTGCATCACAACATGCAACATACTATTATATTTCTGAGTTTGGGTTTTTATTCCATTGTATTTTTTGGGTCAGCTCAAGGTTTCCTCGGACACGCCCCCTATCCAACTTAGATGGTAAATCCAAATTTTTCCTTCCAAAAATTTTGGTCCAAAAATTTTGTACGATTTCTTCTACCAAAAAAGCGCGGGATTTTTTACCCACTTCAGCGAAACAGCGAGGACATCACCTGGATTTTCCACTCACTTGAGCTGAGCGAGAAAACGTATCCACATTTCTCTTTCCTTCGCATTTTTCTCTCCTTCCCATTTTCCTCTGGCATCAAAAGGAAGAAAAGGACAGTTGATACACAAACAAATACCTGTTGTCTCAAACATGGTTTTATGATATATTGGAAATAGAAATCAATTTAAATATTGCTTGCAATCAAAAGAAATTCCCTCTTTGATAGGTCATATAAAATCAAGGAGCATTTTTTCAAATTAAAGGGTTTTTCCCATTTTGAAAATACGTTGAATGTATGGATTTTATGAAATAAGGCAATTAGTAAAGGGTACAAAAAGCAACAAAACGTGGATGATTTAGTTTTGGAACTTCAAAAGGGAATTTTATTCTTTGACACTGATTTCTTAAGAATTTTTCAGAAAGTTTTTATTAAATATCTTTTTTGATAACTTTAATGAAATTTAAGTCTGCTTTTGTCAATGTAAAACATTACATGCTAAAAATATTTTTCCTTGATGTAGAGTGATGTTCCAGTGGACCTTTTGGATGTTGATAGAAACTCTGCTGTTGTCAGTTACAGTTCCTGTGACCCAGAGGTGAGACAGGCATGATTTAGTAACACAAATTTTGAATATATTGTTAAGCTGCTGAGCATAATTTGAAAATTCTAAAAAGGTTTTTGACAAACTAAAGACCAGGAACATTACAAGAGGATTATTAGGATTAATTAGAAACGTAA
>JAYJMH010063947.1:0-11887 GCA_036873815.1 Phacellophora camtschatica | reverse complement strand
ATATACGATGTTGCATATGATAGCGTAATATAATCGAATAATATTTAAACATGAATATCTTTTGATAGCATTGAATATGAATGGACACATTTCTTTAATAAGAAACCAGTACTAGGGCTGCTGAAAAGATAAGAAATTTTCGCTACTCAGCCTGAATATCAAGAAACTGTATAAATATTGTTTTTCTTGATAATTTTGTACTCATGTAGGAAGTGAAGGGAAATTGACTTAATTTTGACCTGAAAGTTACATGTTTAAGCGCCATATTACGTCTTCGTAAGTTTAAAACATGAAAGTGTATTATGCTATCATAGTTAGCTACCTTTTACTGCTCAAGAAACTTAAATAAACGTTTGAGAAACTTTCGGTACAAAATTTGCGAAAAATTAAGAAGCTTTCAGTACTCCAGCGCTTTCAAAGTTTCTCATAAAATAATGTGCGATTAAAGTCTTGATAAAAGTATATACTCTAAACGTTGTGCTATCCATTCTTATTCACTGCTGTGAAAATATATTTACATTTTAATATCATTCGCAAATACATATCACGCATTTTATTGTCATAATTTAATCTTCAGATGCAACATTTTAAATGCAACAATTGCCAAACAGTAAGTATTTTATTGTAATAATAATCGTGAGTGACAAGAAACATCATTGTTAAATTATCTCACCATAGTTTGTCATATTGTAAGTACAACGCTCATATTATGCATGCACATCATGCAGTATTTATAATGGATAACTGGGCAACAATTGATATTCAATGTTAATAAACAAATGATATAATATTAAGAGTGACCATATTACTAAATGGTACAATACATGATTTCCCTAAATTGTGCGATAGCTTCTACAGAGTCCTTCGCTGACTAGTTTGCTTTCGTACGGACTTAGCCAAAAACAAGACGAAAAAATTCTGCAATTAAACTGCTGCAGAAAATAAATTTCAGAGCAGAAATTATAGTACCCTGGGTACCAGAGCCTTTGAGAAAAATAAATAAATGAAATATGAAATGAAATGAAATGAAATGAAATGAAAAAAAAAATGAAGAAAAGTCGTAATTTAAAATTAAAAAAAATTATCTGGCTCTAGGAAAAAGAGTACAATTTAAATTTTAATACAGTATGCCTAAGAATACATGGTATCTACGAACTAGAAAAATATGCAGTAAATTAGAGAAAAATAAAGAACCGAATTATAAAAATAAACAACAAAAGCGATCTAAGTATTTCATCTTTGTTACAGCTGCTGAATCAAGCATCGTATAATTAAAATAATTAAAATATAAGTTCTATCCAATTATCGAACCAAATAATAAAGTAAGACAATAAGTATTTGCATTGCTCTTACCAAAATCACCGACCTATGGTCTAGCTTATTGTAGAACATTTATCCTCGTCGTACCTATTTTTCTGCAAAAATAATTGATCATTAGAACGTTTCAAAGTTAAAATATTCAAACATTTCTCAATTGTAAAAGCGTAAATATATTGAATAATATACAAATTAAGGTGTTTGTTGATAAATTCACTGTTTATTAAAATTGCAAGCCAGAATATGCAGTTTCAACAATAATGTTATCCAAGAATCGCCATAGAGAAGCTGATTTTGATTGCGAACCTTACTTTCAATCCAAGAACCATTGAACAAAATACCAAAATTGCAAATATCAAAAAGAAATCTTGTTGATTCTATAGTTCAGTAAAAAATTTATTCTCGATATCTTCAACCGATTATTACACAAATAAAATTAGCACCTGCATATTTAAATATAGCAACAGCAAGGTTTTCCGTTAAAAAATCCTTTTATGGATTTAATTTTTGCAATTCTATTCGCATTGGAAAGAGTAATTGCAAAGGTTATTTTAAGAAATATTTTCGGGAATTTTTTGCAATATTATTTGCATATAATTATATTACAACTTCATTGGATTAATTAACCGCCGAGGTCTAGATTTCCCGTAAAAAACTATTTCGTCGGTTTAATTTTTGCAATTTCATTCGCAATATAGAGTAACAGCCAGGTGTTCCGTTAAAAATCCTTATTTTCTGTACCATATTTATGTACAATATTTCTGTACCATATTTCTGAGATATTGTACAGAAATCAGAATCCAGAAACTGTTTCAGAACGATTGAATTTGATAAAAGTTCAAAACTTGCAACAAAAGTAAATAATGTAAAATCTAGTGGACTTTAATTTGATTTCGAAAAACCAGTTTTCCGTTTTAACTAAAGCAGTCTTCTAAACAATAACGTACAGCTACTTACCAAAAAAAACTATCGTTATTATAACAATTTAGAAAAAAAACTATTTACGATAAAATACAACCAGATTTCCTACGCGGTGGACACATTATAGTCAAACAAATACTTTGAGGCTAAAGTTGATTAACCCAATACAAATATGCGAGGCTGAACAGTTTCTTGGGGCGTGTTTACATGGGTGAGATATCTCGTTTTTATGAGAGTTTCATCCCATTCCGGGTTGCCGGGACGTTTCGACGTTGAGATATCTCACCCAGCCGGGACGAAATTGACAGCACTGCGCATGCGGAAAATTCGAAACGATGAAACTCATAACACAAAAGGTGGCAAAATTTATCTTCTCTTGGGATGTGTGTCTCGTGTAAAGACAGGATGAAAAACACCTTAGCTAGGTGAGATATCCCGGCTCATGTAAGCAGGCTCTTGATGGGGGCTTCTCGATGCTTTTTATTGTTACTTTGTCTCTTAAAATTGCATTGCAAATCAGACAAAAAGTGTACCAAAAAATATTCTTTGAAAAACATAAAATAATTAAAAATTTCAGACATTAAATTCTTTTTAATCTAGTATATTATATCTTTTATGAATTTATTTTATATCTTTTTTTTTAATTTCTTAGCATTTCCAAGAAAGCAAAGAAGAGAAAGAACAACATTCACGAAAGCGCAGTTAGAAATTCTAGAAGATTTATTCTCAAAAACACATTACCCAGACATCTTTATGAGGGAAGAAGTAGCAAGAAAAATCAATCTTCCAGAATCACGAGTGCAGGTAAACTTTAAAGTATTATCAACTGAAAACCGGAGCGGAGTCACAGCCAGGAGGGAGTCCACTCCACTTTTCTCAGGTCGGTATTAAACCAAAACGGTGTTAAAAAAGTTGGGTATACCTTCTGGCAACTAAGTTTATCCTCTGTCCATCCCAACTTTGGGGGGGGGGGGTATGCACCATGCCTAAGATAAAATATGGTTTCAATATAACGTTGTATCACCAGGATATCACCAGAAAATGTTATCCAGGTCGAGAATCTCAAGCAAGATTCTCAAGGGAATCGCTAGACGTTCTCTGTTCTCTCAATCCCCTAACATTTCCGATAACATACATCACTTTTCAAAACGATACCACAAGGAGCATAGAAATATACAGTAACCCTATGACTACTGCTGTTGAATAATATGACTCTTGAACGTTAAGTAAAAACTCCAAACTCTTTCTTGATCAGTCCTTAAGTTAAAACGTTATTTAATTTTACTTAGCATCATACGTTTTTATTCATGCAATAATAAAATAATTATCAAACATGGAACAATTCTACAGTACCTCAACCCAGTAGTGTAGACCCAAATTTTGTGGAGGGGGCCCTCGACGAGAGCAACTTGAGAGCACCTCTTTTTAAGGCTCAGTCCTACTTAAAAAGTAAACTTCTTTAATTTAAAAATGTTAGAGCCAGTAAAAAAAATTCAAAACTGATGATAACGTTTATCTAACGCCAAAAATAAGGAAATTTCGACTTGTTATGGCAATTGTGATAATTTTGGATCAAAACAGAAGCTGTTTTAATAAAAATAGAATCGGCTCATGTGCAAGAGCTACTAAAAAGAAAGAAAAATTTCACAACTTGGCTTTTAAAGTAAGTAGTCTCAACCTAAGAACTTAGGCCACGCAAATACGCTGAGAATCTTTCCATGAACATTTCCTTCGTGCTGCGACGCAAAAATATAATCAAATCTTCCAATACCTAAAATAAAGAATGCAACAGAGGGGTTTGGCAATGGTTGTCCCTTTGCATTCATGTAGGCCGGGTATAAACTTCACACTTCTCGTGCGCCAAACCTAATATCATTAAGTTCCCACTAGGTTCCCCATTAGGCTCCCCACTAGGTTCCCCACAAGGTTCCCCACTAGGTTCTTCTCTAGTATTTGAGATATATGTCGATCCCTGTATCGATTTTTATCCAGCAGTAAGGATTGGATTGAATTAACTTGCTCTATAGTCAAAGTCACGACAACAAACATGGCTGATATTGACAAATTTATGCACCAGATTAAGCACATTATAAGAGCGATGTCTACTCGAGCCTAAGTAAATGCAAATGGGACATAAAAGTACAATGTTTTAATAAAATGAGAGGCGCGACGCTTGCTTAACCAAGAGTAACATGTCACAAAATTAAAAGAGGCACAGTTGTGGAAACATGCTACTTTTGCCAGCCTAATTCTTCCAAAATGGTGTGGGATAAAGGGACAGCTGCACATGTGCCCGCATTTACTGGCTGCTAATTTCAGGGTCCTGAGCGAATAAAATTTCTTTAAATCCTAGAAATGCAAGTGAGTATAGTAAAAATGGGCCATCTAGCTCTAAATGTTCCTGGGGACCGTCATTTCTCTCTGCGTCCCTCAAAAAGAAAGGAAATAATCCCACCCAACCAAAAGAAAGAGACACATTTAGCCAAATATAATCTACCAGCAATATATTTAACAAATTCAAAACAACAAATTAATTCTCACACTCACATGCCAATATAAAACACTGAAATGCGTTGCTGGAGGTTTTCATTATTTTCTGAAACAAATCCTATTCCAACTGAGCACAATCCGCATTGCCTGAGTGCCCAATACTTTTTTGCCCTAAAGCAATTTCTTTTAACAGGGTATGCCAAAATAAACACATAATTTATAAAGTAATTGGCCAAAATAGGCGTCCTCAGAAATAAAATTATGTAGTTTTGCTTTAATGATCTGCAAACATCCTGTTTTTAAATTGAGTGATGATATCGAGGATACGGAGCACCTCTTTCTTCTCTGTCATGCTTACGATACGTATAGACGCAGAAATACAGTCTTCTCGATAGAATTAATGCTATACTCCGGCCACGTGGAATATTAAACGTTTCAAATGGGTAAACTCTTTGAAATTGTATTATATGGCCATAAGAAATTTCGATTAGCTTTGAACATAAATATTCTTAAGTCGACATTGAGCATTGAAGTACATTCATACCTCAAGAGGGTTTTCAATAATAAACAACTTTTCCTTTCCCTCCGCATGTATTTCTCTTAATTTTATGCTTTAATTAAATTAAATTTGCAATATTTGTATTTGTAGTTATATTTTCTGCTATATTACATTTTGCTTAAATGTTTTGTGTAAAGGCCACAGAGTTGCAGTGCATTAACAAGCTCTCTGTGGCATCGTCTTGTAGCCTCTGTTCGTCTGTAAGATTTTATGATGAACATATAAAACAAAGGATAAAGTCTTTAGCTATCATTATTTATTTTATTAGAATTTTTAAATCATAAATTTCTGGTTTCTCAGGACTGAGGAGAAAGTTCCGACGGAAATAAACTTTTAATGATAAGTCATGTATCGAGTATCTAAAAATGTTATATAAAACAGTCAATAATAAATAGAACAGAAAAAATGTTCGCGAAGTGTCATATCATATAAAAACTTATTTTATTCTAGGTTTGGTTTAAAAACCGAAGAGCAAAACACAGACAAAAAGCGAAGCAAGAAAAAGAAAAGAACAAGAAAACAAGCGTGTCTAACTCAAGTGACAAACATAGCGATTCTGGTTCAACTGGCACTGCCAGTCCAGTCAGCACTCCAGTCAACACAACGATAAGCTCAAGCTACAAAGCAACGGTCACATCCACAACCACTTCAAACCCTTCAACAAACATCTGGAGCCCGGCAGCAACAAAGATAAACAGCTCGATCTCAGACCCTCAAAGGAGCTTCCAATCTTCTCCTGTTCTAAGCCCTTGTGCAGGAGGAAACACAACGTACCATAACTACATGCAGTCTCAGGCAAGTGCCTCGCAGCGATATTGTGGCAGCAACCAAGATTACGCATCCTATATGAACATGTCTGGGTTGAATAGTATGCAGGTCAATGCGGCGCATGTTCCTACACACCCAGGCCAAGAAATGCTTGAGTTCCAAGACTATCATGCACAGGCAGCGAACACTTCGTGGGGGTACGGCGCGACAATGTAGTGGGCACGGCAGCAGAAACAACAGTGAGCGAACGTACTACAAAAACTTGTGTTAAGTAATGTCATTGTGCTTCAGAAAGTTTGGTTGAATGCGTGTGATTGGGAATTCTTCTCAGCTGGCTCGAGTATCGCCATGCCTTCGAGGACTTTGTCGAAGGCATAAGAAATGATGACCCTCATTGCAAAGGTACACCGAATAAACCTGCTGCTAAGAAACTAACCTATGACCTATAAACAATTAAAGGCAGCCTTCAATTAAAATTCACAACATATATTAAAAATGACGTAATGAAAGCACTGAATATGCATATCTGCAACGTCAATTTTAAATTTAAATTTTCATAACGAGAAAGAATAATGGCGCCATTACAGGTTAAAAACCTACTTCTGAGCAATGCTGTTTAATCAATTTTTATTGAGTGTTTCAAAAACATATACACGTTTGTGAAGCTGATACGGAGGAGATTTGAGTTTGATATTGCCTTTGTTGCTTTAAATCAATGGAAGAAGCTTCATCTTAATATTTGATACTCTTTTTAGCAAATTTCAATTCATTATCACCGAGTTACACTTAATAAAAGCAAACAATATTGTTACTTTGCCAAAACCAAGCAGTTTGATAATGTGCAAAAATGTTAAAAACATGTGCGCGTCCTAGAGAAATTTCTGAAGTGGCTTAATATTATTTTAAGCCGAATTAATATAGTTTCGACATTGGAGCGTTAATTTTTAACGTTTTGGATAACGATCGTCAAGGAAAGTTGATGTATTCGATTATCAAAGATCTTGTTATGAGTCACAATATTTTAAAAGTTATATCAAAACGGCTAATCTAGTTTTGAGAAAGCTTTAAATTTTTGCTTTCATGAAGTATAACTCAGCGATTGCAAACTAGATTCTAAAAAGCAAGGTGCTAAAATATAAGTTGAAGTCTTTTCTATTGAATATAAGCACCGACAGATATACCAAGATTCGAGCTCCATCGCAGTGGCTTTGCAAACGTGTGTAAATATTTTTTGAACGCCCGGTTATTTCACGGGCCTTATGAATCGTGGTGTGTTTTAATTTTTTGGTTTTATTTAAATTCCATTGAACATAAGCTGCCAATGAAATATTTGATAACGTGTCAGACAACTTAATCATTCATCTACATAGCTGTGTAAACATAAGCAAGATCGAGAATAAAATATAATTTTTGTGATTTTTTCTCAACTGAGAGAACTACCTGTCAAGTGTCAAACAAATAGAATATACTGCCAGATTATGGTTTCTTAGCGACAGGTTCATTCTGTATCAAAGTTAAACAAAGTTGAGACAAACAGAGGGCATAAGAAGAAATAAACCAGAAAGACTTGGTGATTATTGAGAATTGAGAGATCTTGTGTGTAACTCACTGCTCGAGTAGGTAATGATATCAATGCTTGATTTATGCATATTTTACAGAAAAACATGGCTATGTTGTCACATTCAATCATCAAAATCAATACAAATTATACTAATAAACTGTATTAGTACTCAAACACAAATTACTAACAAATTTCATATGATCTCGAATCCGCCTTCAATGGAGTAATAGCTGTTACTCTACCCACAAAATTTAACTCACCTATAATGTATAGCAGGGATTATCTTGAGACCAAAGTTTTTAGACTTACAAGGGATTTCAGCGTGAGCATCACCTTATACCACTTAAACTATTTTTGCGGTCAAATCTCTAATAAAATTGGAGACTTTGAATCTTCATTAAATTATTATTACTACTAGCAACGCAGGCATGTGCAAATTTATCTGTACATGAACTTTTGCGTGATTATTTGGTCCTATTTGATTCAGAGGTTGATTCGTGCGAACAGATAAATTTTGAAAATTTCATAATGGCCGGCCCTTAACTCAAAGAGTTGTTTTTTTTATTTAATATCTTCAAGAACAAGGTTCACATCTCCACAACTATGCGCATACACATGGCTGCCTGCTAGTATCAAAGCTCAAGTTTCCCACGAGCCATAATTAAACATTCTTTTAATAAAATTTAAATACGATTTTAATTGTCACAACAATACGTCATACCTAAATTAAGCATTGATATTTCGATTAAAAATATATTATTTATACACTAACATCATATATTAGACATTTAATTGCGTGGATAGTTAATATCTAGTTCTAATGGGGATATTCGTACTTGGCTCATTTCACTGAAAAACGTGCATTTCACAGGGAAAAAATTCCTCAATCTGTTTGAAATTTCGCAAACAACAGTTTGAAAGCAAACAAAGTCCCAGATAGGAACAAAGTTAATGCAATATCTTATGCTATATTACACTGTTCAGCTAAATGAACGGACACCTCTCACCAAAGAACAACTCCAACGAAGGGACGAACAATTTTGTCCCAAGTTTTCTCTGGGTCTGATACATGACAACTCTCAAAACAAACAATTTTCAGCAACAAACAGTAACACTGGTCCCACGTGTGTCTGTTGTGTGGAGTCACCACTGTTGTTATCAAAACAGCATTAAATTCAGTAGAAATGGAGCTAAATCTGAAATCCCCAGTGTTTGTTATAGAATTTTAGAAAAATTTACTTGTTTGAATTAGTTTGCTTCCGGCTGTGAGTTTGAAGATAATTGAAACTCTTGCTCATTGTAAAGATTGGGCCTTTGCCTTTGCTAGGTTTGTTTTTAACCGTTTTTATTTATATCTAACTGTAATTAAAGGTGTCATACAAGAATGAAAATAGATATGATAACAAAATGATAATATTGCGATCAAGTAACGTTAAAAGACAGTTTGTTTATAAAATATGACAATGATGTTTGTGACTACATACAGTAAGGTTGACATTGTAAATTCTCTCTATCGTCTTCTGAATTTTGGGTTTTTACCCTTTCTCACCAGGATTATTTATAATCCACTTTTTCTCATAAAAGATAGCTTAAATATTTGAGATATTGAATTGTTTTTAGTTCAGCATTTGATTGTAAATGAAACGTTTTGTCTAGGGACAGATTTCTGCCTAAAATATCAATTAATGCATAAGATATTAGTATCTAAAGTTTTATAGTTTATAAGGGATTTAACCGTGAAAAATAACCAAGGACAATTTGTTGTCCTAGTTTCATCTTTGCAGTCAAATCCTTTCATAAATTTCAGAACTATTCATTGCTATATCTTTCTTAGTAATAAATGTAGAATAGACAAAAATATGTTTTAGTAAAATTTTACAAAATATTTTTAACTTTGCATGCGCAAACAAAATGTTTACTCAAAAAACAGAATATAATAATAACTGAAAATTCTTAAAAATTCCATAGTATGGCAGAATATTTGGGGAAAAGGTGAATTCACAAAGGAATTGCAATTTATTGACTTTCGTTTGGTTTTAATTTTGCACGAAGTAGTAGAAGATGCAAAGCTGTATTCAATTGTTAAAACCTGTATTAATTAAGATGTCTGAAATGAGTAAAAATTCCATTTGCATTTAATTCCAAAAATTTGACGTTTTGCGTTGTTCAGTAAATTGTTATAGGAAGCATTATTTGTTTTTTGAAATGAGTAAATTACAACTCATTGTACAGTTCCGCTAACATTCGCAGTGCCCAATTTAGTGCATGGTCTTGTCCACATTTTGTGGTGCTGAAAATTTATAATGTGGTGCTGAAAATAAGAATTTGTGGTCTTGAAAAATAATTTTGATACAAATCTTTCAAAAAATCTCTTTATAAGTGCTTCGTTTTAAATTTCGTTTTAAAAATTGGCTTTTACGTTTTGAATCAACATATGCACTCAGTCCGTTCAAATAACCAACAAACGGACAATTATTGGCATGTCCACATTTAGATGTAACACAGATAATAAGTTCAAAATTTCTGAGAGGGAATCGTTATTTTCAGAAACTCTGAATTATTTCCACGAGTCTCATAATAGGGGTGATTTTGAAACATTTGGTCCCTTGATCCACAGGCAGCTCTTAATTGGTCGAAAGCTAAAAATCAACCCAATAGATGTCCATAACAATCGAAACAGTAAGGATGTGTTCTAGGAAGCAGAAAAGTTTGGTCATAAGCAAAAGATCAAAAAAGGAAAAAATTAAACCCCATCACGTTTTGACAGTTTTTATTAAAAGACAATTATATATTTTTAAAAGTTTTATCTCTTTGTAGACTTTAGGTAAATGGTCTGCATACTTGAAAGGGGTTGAATGTTACGACTGGATTGAATTTCTCCCACAATTCTACCCTTAATTACTAAACATTTCAGAGGGGCGTTTCCAGCGGTTTTTGAGGGTGTGGCCCCAAAACGGAGGCTCCACCCCCAAACCCCTGGTCCAATGCAGCCAGGTTGTATTACCACATCCAGGCAACCTGCGGCATCAAGGTTTCCTTAAATTGTGGTCTTGTGAGGGGAGCATAAATTAGCCACTATAGTTGATTGATTAACAGAATTTACAATAAGCTATCAGTGAAAGTAATTAAATGTGATGATGAAAAAGAACAAGATCAAATTCCCATTTAGAAAGCCATCAATATTAAAATTTATAATTAACAGATTTAATTTAGTATGTTTTCACTCATGATAATGTGTTGTTCCAATTAACAAACTTAAAAATTTTCTGTCATAGCTTGAGGCAAAATTTTTTCTTTTTAAATCATCACATGACATTTACGCACTTTGACCGCCAGGATTTCTCCATAATCTTACATATGAGGGGTGAACAGGATCATAATAAAAAATCCTATTGTTACGTTCAACGTTGAATTTTATGATTTGATTTTGTTATCCAACTTTCCAAAATGCCATCCAAATATTTTATTATGTCACTGAGTATTGCACTTTGCTATTTGATATCATTGTCATATTCCAATATGCACACTGTGAATATCATATTGTGATATATGTGCATCCTGCAGTTTTACAATGTTACAAAATGCTATTAATTGTGATAAACAATTCATCCTGATATCTGAGGGTTTAATGGTGTAGTAATGCAAGAATTGGAGGAAAATTGAAAAATGGGCCTAATATTATTTTGTTCAAGTTGTAACTGTTTTTCAAGAGTTGTGATGTACAAAATGTATAAGTGTTTTTATTATTCAAATAATTTAAAAAAATGCAAGATTAGAAAAAACAGTGCAATATCAACTTGTATTACAGTACAGGCCATTCGTAACTTATTATAATTTCGTCCATAAGAATTCTTAAGAACGTTTTTAAATTGGGCTTGAGAGAATTCTTAGTTGCCTCAAAAGAATTCTTGTTTGTGTCCAATGAATACTTGTGTGTAAGAATTCTTCCATGAAGGAATCTTGTTTTCCTTCAAGAATTCTTTCAGCAAGAATTCTTGATATCAGCATCAAAACCCGCTCATTGTTTAATCACAAAAAGTTTGAATAGAGTTCGAATGCTTGACCAGATAAGAAAAAAATGATATAAAAGCGCATGCACTCCAATGCCTGAAACGCACTTATTTCAAAATAAATGGCGAGGCTAAATTTATACGCAATAACACGAATGGTTAATCTTTCATGAAAGTTTCCCTCGTTAACAATTCGAAATCTCAAGAAAGGAGTAGAGGAAGAGGTTTTGGATTTTGGGGGGTGCACTGGAAAAGCTTAAC
>JAYJMH010063936.1:0-11888 GCA_036873815.1 Phacellophora camtschatica | reverse complement strand
AGTAGTTCACTATCTGACTGTTCACTTCTTCAACGCGTGCGAAAAACATAGTATTTGTGACGTCACAAGATTTATCTTTCTTCGGAACACCTCGGAAATTTTCGGTTTGAGTCGGGATTTCAAAAATGTGTTTTCGTTTCTCTCTCTGAATCCTCTCGTTTTCTACTTCAAAAGCTCATATCTACGAAATGAAATGACACATACGATTTTAACTGCTGGATTCTGTGTTTCGGAACACTTTTCCGTTATATATCAAAAATTTATTTTGGCGTTTCAGTTCTCCTTTAATCTGAGAAATGAAATTGAAGGAACTAAAGATAAACGAAGGAAGCTCAAGGGGAGAGGAAAAATGAAACGCTTTTTATAAAAGACATTCTCAAGTCTTAAATAATAAAAAAATAGACTTTGGGCAGAATCTTCAGAAATAAATTGAAAATATTTACAAAAAGAGTAGAAAAATCTACATTATTATGCTGAAACGTGTAATTATATGCTTCAAATCTAATTATATTTGAAAAAATACACTGGAAAATAATGTTTTAATGTTTCATCTTGTTTTTTTCTCCAAATTGTTCCGATGTAATTTGCTCAAAGTTTTGGAGTGAAATTTTAAAAAATGCTGATAGAAAGGCTACAACAATCGCCTTGTGGCTATTGAATTGCATTGCTGAACGTTGCAGAAAGTTGTCGCATCAATCAAACTGCAGAAGCTAAAAATCGAGTGATTCAATTGGTGAACTAATATGATTTCTTGAAACGACATTGAGCTAAGCAATGGAGAACATTGGAAATTTTTGGTAACTTGGTAACTTGGCATTTTTCCCAAAAGTGAAACTTTTATGCCCAGCATTTTTCCTGTATGATTATCAGCCGCTACATCGAGAGTTTAATTTAATTTACGAAAAAAAATTCAAAATTGCGAGCAAAAGTTATGTTTCCAAAATCAAATCAAGGCGATGGAATCATATATATATGACTATATCTATATAATCAATATACTACATAATTTGAGACAATAATGCAAGAAATTGAAGGGGTATCTAACATGGGTTTCAAAATGGAATCCTGGCGAAGAAAAGAAAAAATCATTCCTACCAGAAACGTCATAATTAAACATTTTTTAAAGGAAGAACATTTTAAAGACTTTTTCTATGATCATGAGACTTCGGACTCCAAAAAGTAGTTTGATATAATTTCCTACCCCACATTAATTGAATAATTTCGTTGTTTTTTTCGTTGTCTTCTCCTTGTACAGAAATAAAATTACAAAGAAAAGACATCAAAATTGTTCAATTAATGTTGTAGGAAATTATCCTGAAATTATCGCAAACTACGATATTGGCTACGATTTTGGCGTCCGAATTCTTATGTTATGATTAAAGTTTTGCTAAATTCCTGCTGTTTAAATGGCAGTTTTATTTATAAAATAAATGTTTTTTTAAAATGGAGTTTCTTAACTTCGATTGGCGTTTAGCTCTACAGTTTCGTAATCTTTTGTCCATTTTAGGGGCAGGACTAGAGTTTTATAAACGGATTTCTGATAAAAAAGAAACATCGAGTATACTCAATTTGATTATACTTCAATAATGAACTACAGAGGCATAGGAACGTTTTAAAAAGTGGGGGGAGGGGGTGGGAGGGGCAAAGCGATAGGGGAAAATCATCTGTACCTAAGAGGCACTCGCATTGAATAGCTAGCACCCATTCAAGATTGTGAAAATTGGGAGAGGGTCACATGCCACTATAATGACATGCACACATTTTTCTATCAGAAGTTTAGAAAGCGTTACAGTGCTAAAAGTTTCTTAAAATTTCTTACGTTTTTTATAGCATTGAAAGGAAAACATGACATCAGAAATACACTTGCATGTTTCAAACATAGGGATATCTTCCTATGGCACTTACTGGCAACTGTAATTAGCATTTCATGTCAAGGTTAAGTCTTTCTCTTCATTTTCTATGAATACAAAACTGGGAAGAGAAATATAATTTACAAAGTTTCTTCAAATTCATGTTAAGTACACGGTATTTGTTTGCTATCTTAGAAATTACTAGCACCTGCCCTGAGCACACATTAAAGATGTTTATGACAAGGGTGGCTCACAAGATGACAAGAGCAAGTTTGTAGAAATCAGTAAAGAAAAAAGAACAAATTGAGGTTGACATCGTAGCTAGTCTCTTGAAATCAGAGTCTGATGAAATCGGAGCCCTTGTATGAAAAACATGTACTACAAGTTCTTAACTTTTCAACAGCCGTGTTGGTTTATAATAAATTGTATCAATAAAAAGGGGTGTACTAAAACTTTGATCGTTCTTTTCCAAAAACAATTATAAAAATTAGAGGCCCATGGTCTAGTCTAGTCTATATTTGTATTTGATACGGTGAGGCCCATAAATTCCATTTTAAAATAGATCATAATAATATTTTATTTTTTGTTTTGATAAGACGCAATAAATTGACAAAGATTTTGCCGTAGCATGTCAATAGTTTTATTATTGTAAATTTCGTTAATAGGTTTTCAAACACTTTTGAACGCCATGTGCAATATTTTTTCAAATTTGCTCAACCCGTGCAATACCTTAGTCTAGCTAGATAGCTCACTCAGAAACTGTATGCTCACCAGAAAAGAGTTTTTTCTTCTGTCATTTTCAACTGCAAGATGAAAGAGCTTCTTGCAACATACCACAATTTCTTTTCAAAGGCACACAACATGTCCGCTAAATATAAAAAGGATTCCAAAATTTTCGCCTCAGGCTCACCACAAACACAACACTAGCATCTGAGTTAAACAAAATTTAAACGTAGAGAATGCAAGCCATCTTCATACACTTGAATGAAAAGAACATATTTAATTGTTTGGGCCACTGTCAATCACAAAGCAAAGTTATCCATTGGGAGTTGACATGAAAACTATTTAAAAATGGATCACACAGGTGAAGTATTGAGCGGACAACCAAACTTACTGGACGAAAGTGGGAAAACAACCAAACAACAAGTCTTCACGCAAATGTATGGGAGGGAGAAGTGGGGGGGGGGGGGTCAATAAAAGCGGTCGACAAATATTATCAAGCTACCAAATTACATAAGACGAACAACTATAAAACGACTTGTCTGAAAATTTTCGTCTTAGGCTAAGGCCCACCGCAAACATAACACCAGCATCTGAAATAAAAAAAATTTAACCGTAGAGAATGCAAGCCATCTTCATATATTTGAATGAAAAGAACATATTTAATTGTTTGGCCACTGTCAATCACAAAGCAAAGTTATCCATTGGGAGTTGACATGAACACTATTTACAAATGGATCACACAGGTCAAGTATTGAGCGGACAACCAAACTTACTCAACGAACGTGGGAAAACAACCAAACAACAAGTCTTCACGCAAATTTATGGGAGGGAGAAGGAGGGGGGGTCGTGTCAATAATAGTGGCCGACAAATGTTATCAAGCTGCACCCTGCCTGAACGGTTGCAAAGGCACTGCCGGTTAACCGGAACAGATGAAATATTATCCTTGTTCATGATTTTTGTAATTTCTTGTACATGTTTTTTATAAGAAACTTTTTGCAAAAAACTCACTGGAGAAACCCATGAAAATTTCAGAAACTTTTACCAGTGAATGAAAAATTGCAAAGAAACTTATTTAATTTTGAGTGAAGATTACATAATGCTTAATGATTTTAATGTGGATTCAGTGAAGATAATTCTTATCCTGTACAATATATAACCAGTTTTTGTTATGTTTTTGTTAAAAAAAAGAATGCATAGGAGATTACTACTGAAAATTGGTCCATATAATGGCCCAAAATTGAGAAACTTTCATTGGTGGAGCCTTAATCAGGTTCCTTATAAAAAAAAGTGTAGTCGACATTTGAAAAAATTCTACGAAAGCCCCATTAACCTCCCATTTTAAGGGTCCTTTATATTACTGCGAACCCTAAAACCTTCCATCCTCTTATCTCCCTCCTACTCAAAAACTAGTAGAGCTTAAAAACTTTTTCGAAGCAACAGAATATTACACGAGTAAGCGTTGATGAATAATTGCTAACTCTGACCGATCTCTTTTGAAACATTTCTATAAATTTCTATTAATGGGGATTTTTGGTGACCGATAATTTTTTCACAACCCTTAAAAAAATTGGTGGGCCTAAAAAATTCCACACGTTTGAAAAATTTTCACGGAGATGGGCTAGTTTTTTAATACCTTTGTTTTTGCTAGAAGTTAATGTAAGGATCTTTTACGTTAAGTTTGAGACCTGTTTGCTAAAATCTAATAAAGTATCCTCGAGCTATACTGAAGCTGAAGGAATACCAACGTTAATGGCTTTCTCGAAGCCAAGTGGTATTTTCAGCAGATTGCAACAGCACAAATCTTCTATTCTTTGTTTCATCAAGTATAACCCTGGATTACCAATTTCAGCTGAGAAGACGATAATTTTCTATTTGATCTAGACTAGTTCTGAGTTTGTTTACATTTTAAGATTAGCCAATCATGTCACAAACTTTTATCACAAACAAGCAGAAATTGAATTGATTGACTATATGCAAAATATAAACAAGCACTCATGAATGAAATATAGAATTCATATATGCTACTCAGTAGAACATAACTGGTTTAAGACCACCTCCCTCGTTTCCACATCCCTGGAAACAATATCGGGTTCCAGATTCCCTGGAAAGTTTGCAAGACTGGTAATCATGTAATCTTACTACTTGATCCCCAGCTGAATAGATACAAACTCGCCTCCACCCTCTTCTGGGCAAGCCAAATAGGTCTCACAGTCTTAGTGCCAAAAGACCAGCGTGTTCTATTTTCCATCAAAACAATCACGATTACATTGTTTCAAACGTTTGCATTGTTTGTATATAAAGTGATTTCACACGGTTGGGCGATTTTGAATATAATTAGGATGAGTAGGACAGCTTTTGTTGGCCTCGTTTTGGGTGCCCCGAAACCCTGCATGCCCCATCATATTTCTAACCTAATTTATAAAGTTAAGTAGCAGCAATAGAATAAGCATTTAGTGTTCTAAGAAGGTTTTTGATATACTACATTTGAGTATCACAGTATCTCAACTTTTTCTTATAAAATACTTCTTATCAACAAGCACGCATACCCATTGATGAAAATCCGCAAAGGATTTTTTTTTATAAAGTATTGTAAAATATAGCAAGTTGCAAATTTCAAACATATGCCATTAGCAGTGCCACTTCTACGAAATTTTGCAAAAGTTTTGAATTAAAAAATTGTAGCAATAAGCAATAAGCAACAATGCAGTTTTGCCGCAATGCATGCCAGTCATAGGATCTCTGACAAGGTGAAAGCAACCAAGCAACTCGAAATATTATCTCTAACGTAGCAATCCACATTTTAAAGGTAAGAACGCCATTATGGAAATGCAAAAACTTTTGAAAAATCATTGCATTTTTGATTCATGGCCCATAGTCATTTTTCATTGACTATGATTGGCCTAAATATAATAAATTAGATTCCTTGCCTGTCTTAAAATTCCATAAATCGATCTTCCTTAACATTTGCAGCATTTCTCAGCCACTTGTTAGTCGCAAGTTGTGATCTGCACGATGTTGTGGCATACCGTGTACAGCTTATTTTTTTGAAATAACGGGTTTTTCCTCCTGCACAAATAATATCGGCCTTAATTTGGAAAATTGATTTTGCTGTTCGCATACACCATAAACAAAGACAACAACAACGACAAGTAAAAAACAGCAATAAACAATAAACCATTTGCGTCTTTGACCGGCATGCAATGCGCCAAAACGATGGTCACTATTTTTGCTCTATCTTCTGATGTTCTTTCCATGTTTTAAAAAGTTTGTATCGTAATTGAAAGCGTAGCATGAAATCGTAATTGAAAAGCTCCAGAATGATGGTATTTAGCTAAAAATATGCATAAAGATAAAACCTAAGAAGCATCATAGTAACTGTTGGCAAGGTTGAGCGAAATTCTCAACAGCATGCTGTCATGGATCTTTAGTAAATTTCAATGAGAAAAATCTCACACATCAATAGCGTGTTCCAGATCATTGTCGTATATTCACAAATACCATCGGTCTAGTAGTCATCGTCCTGCTGCGCAGAGGCTCGTAATTTTCGCAGCAGCTCCCGCTTCCTCTTCTGAAGTTCCGCCTCATCTTCACTAGAAGTATCCCAGTCGGTCTAAAATAGACGAATCAAAAATCTATATTACAGTTGTCTACTACGGTGGAAACATTTATAAATTGGTTGATTAGTTTCTCCGAAGAAAAAAATGAATAAGGCATTTATTGCTAAAAACGTTGTTTATGTTGACATATTCTTGTTGATGTTGCTTAATACATGCGTAAATTTCCTTTGAAACAAAAAGCTTAATATAAGTACCCCCAGTAAGGCATCAAATAATTTGTTAATTTTAGAAAATTACAAAAGGTACATGAATATTCAATGGTTAATTTATTGCTATAAACGTCGTTGACATCTTTGTGTTGATTTTTTTTTGGTGCAGGCGTAAATTTCCTTTGCAACAAAAGGCTTTACATAATTAACCGGGAAAGACGTTAAATTTTTCGAACTTTTCCACACGTCCCCCTCCCTCCAACGCAGGTTAGTAGGACCCGTCCCCCTCCCCCGTTCATTAATTTCCGAACTTCTGGTCAGAAAAGAAAATATCTTTCCTGCAAGCATTTCATCCCCCCGCAGCTTATTACTTCGAAATAACCAGACTCCAACGTTTATTTTGACACCCCTTCCTCTCGCTTATTCGGCAATCAAAAGTATCACATCAGTAACTATGTGACATCATTTTGAAAATCTTTAATGTAGATGTCATAAAATCATTTAGCAACAGCAGCAACCTGCCAAAAAGGACACACTCTCATACAAAATAGCTAACCATGCCACGTGACCATTAAAAAAATAAGATATGTAGAAAAACCCATATAATTTTGAGTTAAACTAAATAGTAATAAGCGAGCCATTATGCCAAATAACCATATATAAAATACTAGTTTTTTTAGAAAAACAAATTATCACAACGATTTAGAACAGAAAACCAGCATTTAATGTGGTTCAAGGATAATCATTCGTGTCATAAAGACGTAAAGAGAGTCGTTGTTGTTGTTTAAGTAAAATTATAATAGTAATAACCAGGTTATTAAATGGAAAGCCAAATAAATAATGTTTGATTATAAATCAATACTCTTTTTTGGATGCCTTATACATCGATCAGCAATACTTACAATATAAGATGTCAGTGTAACTGCAACTGGCACAGATAAAACGTAATAATAAAATTCGTGTAAAGCATCATAGGCCTTGCTTGTCCGACAAGGGCGCCGAGCGAAAAGTAACACTTCTGATTTTACGTATTTAAAAATATTTGTTTTGGGTCATCAGAACCATCATAACATACTCCAAATATATAACAGTTAAAACCGTATTTTGAAAAGTATTTAAGACCAACAGATAAATGCTACGTTCATGGGATATAGAACTGTGCGTTCGTGATTTCATTACTAAATAGGTGTAAATTGTTTTCTCAGCTTGAAGGACTTTCAGTATGATTCAAAGTCTGATCAAAGATCAAACAATTAAAAAAGAAATATTAACTTTAGACATTATAGACAAACCTCTGTGCCACTATCGTAACCGTCGTCGAAAGGAGAACCTTTTTTGGCCAATAATAATTCTAAAAACCAAAGATTTTATGCTGCTAA
The DNA here is from genome assembly GCA_036873815.1 of Phacellophora camtschatica. NCBI lineage: Eukaryota > Metazoa > Cnidaria > Scyphozoa > Semaeostomeae > Ulmaridae > Phacellophora > Phacellophora camtschatica. Next base: position 4,169 of record JAYJMH010063936.1, on the reverse strand, counting down.
AAGCATTATAGACAAACCTTTGTGCCACTACTGTAACCGTCGTCGAAAGGAGAACCGTTTTTGGCCAATAATAATTCTAAAAACCAAAGATTTTATGCTGCTAAAAGGCATTTTAGACAAACCTTCGTGCCACTACCGTAGCCGTCGTCAAAAGGAGAACCTTGCTTGCCCAATGTGGATTCTCAAACCAAAGATTTAAAGCTACCAAAAGCATGTTCGTAGAAATATTACATGTTTATAGTTAACAACATGACTTAAATAAAACAATGACATAATGATGTACCATTGCACACGATTAGAAGCGATGCTTCAAGTTGGAAGTTGAGTTTTGAGACACGAATCTTGCTCTCTGCAAATGATTTTCAAATTTGTTCTTAACACCTGGTTATTGGTGTAACAATATGGGCAGATGGTTATCAACAACAAACATATGGTTTGTGTTTAGCAAGCCTGACTAATCATCAGATGATCCGGGTCTCTGAATGAAATCGCATCGAAAGTTGCCAACCTCAAAATTCCAGAAAAATGCAAAAGGATCCAAGAAAAGTGGTTACTTATAAACGGCCAACATAGCATCAATGTTCCCTTCCTTTAATTCTCTAAAATTTTGAAACACCAACGACTAATTGAAATTACTGCATAAGCAAAAATACCAAAATGTAAACGCATCACTATCTAGCTTTCCTGGCCATGAAACAAGCGTTTGAGAATGAATAAGACCGCTCATTGTGCGTAGCCCATGATAAAATTATACCATTTAGCTCTTTGTGAACGAGTCAAGATTAAATCAGAGTTGAAAATTGTATTGGCTTTTTAAAGATAGTGAAGACCTGCAAGTTGTATTGTTAAGATTGATACTGGTATTGTTAGATTTTCACTTGTTAAATTAAATAAACAATAGAAAGATTTTTTATCACGTGATGAAAATTTTTGGCGGTTCAGATGATAGGCGCCAAAAAGACTAAGTGAAACCGGCAGAACTTCTTTCCTGAAACCGGCAGAACCTCTTTTTAGCTTACGAAATGAGCTAAAAATAGCTAAAAATAAAAACAAATATTTTTGAGCAAAAGCAAAGGGAATAACCTTACGAAATGAGCTAAAAATATCCGAAATTAAGAGCAATTATTTTGGAGCCAAAGCAAAGGCTAAATTCTTGCGAAATGAGCTAAAAGTAGCTGAAATTAAACTCAATTATTTTTGAGAAAAACAAAGGCTGTAACCTTACAAAATGAACTAAAAGTTTCCGAAGTTAAAAAGAATTATTTTTGAGAAAAAGCAAAGGCTATAACCTTACGAAATGAGCTAAAAATAGCCGAAATTAAAAGGAATTATTTTCAAGCAAAAGCAAAGGCTATAACCTTACGAAATGAACTTAAAATAGCCGAAATTAAGAAAAATTATTTTTGTGCAAAAGCAAAAGCTATATCCTTAGGAAATTAGTTAAAAATAGCCAAAAAAAAAGAACGAGTATTTTGCAGCAAAAGCAAACGCTGTAACCTTTCGAAATGAACTAAAAATTGCGGATATTAAAACGACTATTTTGGAGCAAAAGCAAAGGCTATAGCCTTACGAAGTTAGCTTAAAATAGCCGAAATTAAAACCAATAATTTTTCTGCAAAACCAAACGCTGTAACCTTAGGAAATGAACTTAAAATAGCATACAAAACGATTATTTTGGAACGAAAGCAAAGGTTATAACCTTACGAAATGAGCCAAAAAAAGCCGAAATTAAAAACAATTATTTTTCAGCAAAAGCAAAGGCTATAAACTTACGAAATGAGCCTAAAAGAGTTGAAATTAAAATCAATTATTTTCGAGAAAAAGCAAAGGCTATAACCTTACGAAATGAGCCAAAAAAAGCCTAAATTAAAAACAATTGTTTTTCAGCGAAAGCAAAGGCTATAAACTTACAAAATGAGCTAAAAATATTCAATAACGAAAACGTTTTTTATATGAGAAAAAGCAAAGGCTATAACCTTACAAAAAGAGCTATGGCTAGCCGAAATTAAATTCAATTATTTTTGAGAAAAAACAAAGGCTATAACCTTCCAGAATGAGCTAAAAGTAGCGAAAAATAAAAACGGTTATTTTGAGCAAAAGCAAACACTATAACGTTACGAAATGTGCTAAAAATAGCTGATATTAAAATGAATTATTTTTGAAAAAAAGCAAAGGTTATAAACGTACGAAAGGAGCTAAAAAAAGCCAAAATTAAAACAATAGTTTTTTTGAAAAGGAAAGGCTATAACCTTACGAAATGAGCTAAAAAGAGTTGAAATTAAAATCAATTATTTTCGAGAAAAAGCAAAGGCTATAACCTTACAAAACGAGCAAAAGTTTAGCCGAAATTAAAAACGATTGTTTTTGGGCAAAAGCAAAGGCTATAATCTTTCAAATTAAGCTAAAAATAGCGAAAAATAAAAACGATTAATTTGTTATAATGTAATGCAAAGGCTATAATGTTTCAAATTGAGATGAAAATAGCGAAAAATAAAAACGGTTATTTTCGAGCAAAAGCAAAGGCTATAACCTTACGAAATGAGCTAAAAATAGCCAAAAATAAAAAGAAATATTTTTGAGCAAGAGCAAAGGCTAAATTCTTGCAAAATGAGCTAAAAGTAGCTGAAATTAAAATCAATTATTTTTGAGAGAAAGCAAAGGCTATAACCTTAAGAAGGGAGCTAAAAAAAGCCTAAATTAAAACAATAGTTTTTTTGAAAAAGCAAAGGCTATAACCTTACAAAAGGAGCTAAAGTTAACAGAAATAAAAAAAGGATAGTTTTTGGCAAAACCAAAGGCAAAAATCATTCAAATTGAGCTGACAATAGCGAAAAATGAAAACGGTTTTTTTTTAGCAAAAGCAAAGGCATATAACCTTACGAAATGAGCCAAAAAAAGCCGAAATTAAAAACAATTGTTTTTCAGCGAAAGCAAAGGCTATAAACTTACAAAATGAGCCAAAAATATTCAATAACGAAAACGTTTTTTATTTGAGAAAAAGCAAAGGCTATAACCTTACGAAATGAGCTAATAATAGCCAAAAATTAAAACAATTATTTTGGAGACAAAGCGAAGGCTATAACCTTAGGAAATGAGCTAAAAATATCCGAAATTAAAAACAATAATTTTTCAGCAAAAGCAAACGCTGTAACCTTACGAAATGAACTAAAAATAGCGAAAATTAAAACGACTATTTTGGAGCAAAAGCAAAGGCTATAACCTTACGAATTGAGTTTAAAATAGCGGAAATTAAAAACAATAATTTTTCTGCAAAATAAAAAGCTGTGACATTAGTAATTTAGCTCAAAATAGCCAAAAATAAAAACAATTATTTTTGAGCAATAGCAAAGGCTATAACCATACGAAATGAGGTAAAAATAGCCAAAAATAAAAACGACTATATTTGAGAAAAATCAAAGGGAATAACCTTACGAAATGAGCTAAAAATATCCGAAATTAAAAGCAATTATTTTGGAGCCAAAGCAAAGGCTATAACCTTACGAAATGAGCTAAAAATAGCCAAAATTATAAACAATAATTTTTGAGCAAGAGCAAAGGCTATAACCTTATGAAATGAGCTAAAAATAGCCAAAAAAAAAAAGATTATTTTTGAACTAAAGCAGAGGCTAAACCTTGCAAAGTGAGCTGAAAATATCTGAAATTAAAATCAGTTTTTTTTGAGAAAAAGCAAAAGCTATAACCTTACAAAAGGAGCTAAAGTTAGCCGAAATTAAAAACGATTGTTTTTGGGCAAAAGCAAAGGCTATAATCTTTCAAATTGAGCTGAAAATAGCGAAAAATAAAAACGGTTATTTTTGAGCAAAAGCAAAGGCTATAACCCTATGAAATGAGCTAAAAATAACCGAATTTACAAACGATTATCTTTGAGCAAAAGCAAAGGCTATAACCATACGAAAAGTGCTAAAAATAGCCATAATTATAAACAATAATTTTGGAGCAAGAGCAAAGGCTATAACCTTATGAAATGAGCTAAAAATAGCCGAATTTAAAAACAACTAATTTTGAGCAAAAGCAAAGCAAAAACCTTACGAAAAGAGATAGAAATAGCTGAAAATAATAACAAAAAATTTTGAATAAGAATAATATTTTTGTAACATTTAATTATAAATATTAACGATAATAATGAGCGACGTTTCGATGTCATCTTA
>JAYJMH010063925.1:0-11889 GCA_036873815.1 Phacellophora camtschatica | reverse complement strand
AATCGACATGCCAATTCCAAAGCGATTAGGCATCCAAGACAAAGCAAATTCTCTTGTGCAGTAAATCAAAACGTGGCTCTTCTTTTTTAAAGGCCCATCGTGCATGAATTAAAGACAAGAAAGTTCGGACACAAAAATTTCGGACAAAATATTTTCGGACGTTTTTTAAGTTATTTCGGACGTTTTCAGAGAAATTTCGGATGAATACGTGTCCGAAAATATTATCGTCGGAAATTTTTTGCCTTCAATGTATTCAAATCTAAGTTTTTTAAATATAATTTTTGAATTTTACAACGCGAAGGCTGTACGCTGCTTTATTTATGGTGGGGGTCATCAAGGTTTGCGGAACGACGAAATTTGTAGAAAATTCGTCGCGGAATGCGGAATTCTGGCAATTTCTCAACGGAACGGCGGAATTCTCAACGGAAATTTGGGCTAAAAATGACCGGAACGGCGGATTTTAACAAAAAATTGCTAACAAAAGGCGGATATCTACTCCCCCTGATATCCCCACTTTATGGGAGGTCCTATTTTCTTGCCCAAATATTAAGAAGAGCTTGCAAGATTGTTTGCAAGTAAAACCCATCCATAAGCCCTTCTGCTTTTAAGAACCTCCAGGCTAAAATACCTGCATCTACTTTACTCAAAATGAAAAAGTAGCTACCAAAGTACTAAAGACATTGCTAAAATCATAGGCAGATATTTATCAAATAAAATTTTGCATTTTTTGTTTACGCCCTGGACTATTAAGATTGCATACTTAAGATTGGGTGTGGTTATGACGTCACGAAAGTTGATTTTTCAGTGGGGGTCAGTTTCTCTAATGCCAAACATAGCAAAGTAGAAATGTTTCGAAGCAGGCAGGGGGGGGATCTTTAGTCTAGATGTGTCCACTGGATACTTTATTAGATAACATGATTCAACTTTACCAGGCTGAATTCCAAATATAGGTTCTCATATGCGGGTTTTTGCTGTATCTAATTAGGAAGACCGGTTTTGGAGGCAAATGTTTCATGAACACCCCAATCCAGCAATCATCTGAAACATACAACAGCTGTTTTCATGAAAACGCACTCAAGATAATTAACTTCTGAACAATCTACAAAAACACCTTGATTTTGGGATAAACATTATTGCCTGACGCCCAGATAAAATTGCCAGATTTTGGGAAATAATGGGAACCATTAGATGCTTTCTAACTGTGTCAATGTTTTACAATTTCTACTTTCATTTCACAGTTTTTTGGCAAAGTTAAAGAACAGAAGCACGAGGAAGTTGTACAAGAAATTGAAGATGTTGATGATCTCGTAAGTTTGCAGTTTCGTCAACTTTACTCCAGGGATGTTTTCCTGAGGAGGATATTGTAAATCCTTTGTACACAAGTAACATTTTGGCAGTGTGTGTGAATATTGTAAGTGAATGTTCCGTTTTGTAAGTGAATGTTCCACATTTAGAAAGAAGACCAAAGTTATATCCATACCTTCTGGTTTCAGATGGTATGAGATTGTGCTCCAGGAATTATGTTCTGAGGAGAATGCTTTGGCATTGAATCGTTTTGTAAGTTAATTTTCTGCATTTAGAAAGAAGGCCAAAGCTACATCCAAAGCTACATCCATATAATATTGTACAACAGAGATTATATTCTGAAGGGGCAATTGTAAACCTTTGCACACGGGTAAAATTTTTCCAGTGAACCGTTTTGTGAGTGTTCCGCATTTAGAAAGAAGATCCAAGCCATATCCATACCTTCTGGTTTTTGGATAGTATAACAGTGTAATAGCATTTCTATTCCAAAAGTGATTATGCCAAAATGATCGAAATTAAGAAAATGGAAAAGGCTGCTTTTTGGAATAGTGTAATTTAACCTTTTTGTTTTGAACATACTTGCATTTCTAAGATTGTGGTTTATCTTTTTTATCTTTTAAGAAATGCTTTATCATAAGCACAAGCACATCTTCTTAGAATATTGACATATCCTATTTGTCATGAGAATATCTCATTTATCACCAGCGTATACCCTTTATTATATTTATATAAAGTAGAGTTCCTTCGCCCTTTTCCCGCCACTCACCTTTTACCGCCTATTTCTCGATAAATTCTCAGGATCTGAACAAAGGTATGAATTATTGCGAGTCAGCAAGATCGTTTGTTCATATTTATTTCGAATTTGTCTTCCATAAGTATTGTGAAAGATTTTATTTCATGTTTTATACGACGGCGTTAACGGGTGATCGGTGAGCACGCCCTGGAGCATATATGCTTGAATTGTTATGAAATCTACTTATATTTAATAGTATTGGTGCCTATTTGTATTTGCTAATTGATATTATTTCCGACGGCGTTAACGGGTGATCGGTGACCACGCCCTGGAGCATATATGCTTGAATTGTTATGAAATCTACTTATATTCAATAGTATTGGTGCCTATTTGTATTTGCTAATTGATATTATTTCCGACGGCGTTAACGGGTGATCGGTGACCATGCTGTTGGATCGGTGACCACGCCCTGGAGCATATATGCTTGAATTGTTATGAAATTTATTTATATTCAATAGTGTTGCTGGCTACTTGTATTTGCTAATATTGATATTATTGCTTTTTAGTTGGACATGATGTAAAACCTGGACTCCTGGGAGAACCTTGGGAATAGAATGTGAAAATTGATTATTAACGAAATGATGAGCAAGTATTTCTACATAAGTTAACAAGAGCAGATTTTGTATTTGTAACAATAGTGAAATTGACATGCTAATTTCAAAGCGATTAGCCATCGAAGACAAAATGAATGCTCTCAAGCAGAAAATCAAAACAAACAAACCCATGTTTTGATTTTCTGCTTGAGAGAATTCGCTTTGTCTTGAATGCTTCGAAATTGGTGTGTCGATTTCACTATTGTTACAAATACAAAATCTACTCTTGTTGCACAAGCTCATTTGCAGACCACGAAGAAGACAAACCAAGTGATAGACAAACAATGCAGTAGAAGTATTTTAATATTTACACATTGTCACAATACCAACAATTTCAACATCAACTTTAGGGCGCCGGAACTCCCCTATTTACACTTAAAAACTCATAAACAATCTCAAACTGGTTTCTAATGTTATCAATGGGTTGACTTGTCATTCTGAATATTTTAGTAGCATACAAAATGTGAACAGAGTATAAAATCACTGAATATCGTCAATAAAATATGGTCAGAAGGTACAGAGCATAACAGAGGCAAGTTCTATAACAATACTTTTTGAGTTTTTAACAAAAATCTCCAGAGCTGTGACTTTTTGTCCTTGCTGTTTAGTGTATGTGTTGAGGAAATTAAATTATCTTGACATGATATAATTTTTTAGAAAACAAATGTATTTTTAATTGCCCTCTATTTCGAAATGACATCAAATCAATTTACAACTGTGTAATTCCACAGTAGTTAATTTTGGTGGTTATACACTGCAAACATATATCAGTATTACATATATATAATACGAAACTACTCTGCATTATATTTGAACACAACAAAACACTATTATTACAATACTTTCTATTTGTTGAGCAAATTGTTCTAATATATATATATAGAGTCCTTGCGCCCTGGTTTGCCACCGCTAGTCAAATCAAAGAAAAAGTCAGCCTTACTGTTTTTCCTAAAAAGACAGACTGGAGCGAGAGAATTGTAAAAAGCGCGCGAGAAATTTCGCTGACGACATCTTCGTAATTTCAAAACTTTTTTTGTAATTCCAAAACATTTATCTTGCAAAAACAGACGTTTTAAAGACATACCTGGTATGTGAGGGTGAGTGGCCTGTCATTTTGAAATTGTTTTTTATCAAGCTTTTTGTTTTTCTTCGAAATTATTTTTACCGCGTTGATTTTAATCCAATTTTTTTGGTTGGATAACTTTGCACATCATTTAACTGGCAATTTTCAAAAAGAATTTGTTACTACTCCAAACTGTTACTGAACAGAAGAGTAACTCCCAACGTCAAGTTAATCCGAGAAAATGCACATTGATTTGCCACAATGCCACCAAAGCGTATTCTTCGATGTACCGCTGCACGTTCTGAATTTTTGTCGATCCTCTGCGGTGGAACCAACAAGAGCTTGTTGATGTCAAATCAATGTGCCTTAAAAGAATTTCGGCTGTTTCGACCGCGACACCTTTGAATGGCATTATCACAAAGGTAAAGCAAACAAATAATACTTCGTAATGAAATTTCACGAAAATTATGAATTGGAGAGTATCCTTATAGTAAATAGAATTTTCAAAAAATTTTGTTACAAATAATAATTAACATTTGTTCCGCAAGTGGCAAACCAGGGCGCAAGGACGCTTTATATATCTATGAGATATAGAATCACACGAATATTACACTACTTCTATATAATTACACTATTATTACACTACTTGTTATTTGTTAAGCAAATTGTTCTATATAAACATATATAAACATCAGGCCTGGCTCTTTAAGAAGAGCCATAAATCAATCCCAGCAGATTATATACATATATACAATCCCAGCATATATATATATATATGTTTATGTGTTTATATGGCATAACCATTACATACATATTAGTTCTAAACTGGTACGTATATTACATATATACAGCCATTCTAAACATTCATTAATATGACACGAACCATTTAAAAGTCATCCTTTGCTTCAAAATATGCCGGAGAAAATTCTTTGAATCCAATATAAATATGTCCCTCTTCAGATACCTTTACAGGGTACACAATAGTTTGTTTTGGCCTGGCTGGGACCTTGAGTTTCCCCGTTGTCAATTCAATTTTCCATTTATGCCATGGGCACACAATACATAACACATTAGACTCGCCAACGTTCTCGATATCGCCAAGATGAAGGGGACCACCTGGTGAAAATAATTGTTTAATTTATCTCAAGGTCAATTAAACCTTCCTCTGCATGACAAATCACTGCTTAAAATCACGAACGCAATCACACAAAGAATCACATTAATCACAAAAAATAACATTAATTACAAAAAATTACATAAATTACGAAACAATAATTAATCTTATGGGTGACCCTATTTTCAACTGGAGATTCTTTCCTGTGTCCTCTAACCACCCACCCCATTTTTCATATTCGTCGCAGATTTTTTCCCTTACCAACCGACCACCCACCCCTATATCTGTTGAAAATCCTGTTTTTCTTCTCTTTGTACACAGCACTATAATTCTCAACCATCGTAATTCAGTTTGAAAGCCGTGCGGCAATATTTTGCCGAAGACTTTACCAAATTTCCAAAAAGCCTTCGGCGAATTCCGCGGCAGTTTTTTGCCGAAGACATGCGTTGTTCAACAGTAATCTCTTCTGCATTCTCTTCGGCAATGCCAACATTTTACCGAAGAGAATAAAATAAGTGATGCAGGGTCACATGTCTGTCTGACTTGTCTTCTTCACAGTTCCCCAAGCAGGAAAATGGTGATTAAAGATGATAAAATGTTTGTGACTGGACTTGAATGGTTTCCACCTGTATGTATTTGGTTTTTCTCACATTTTTTGAATTATGACAAGATTTCTAAACATGTCAGAAATAGAAAGGGTTGGCCTCACGAAAACCACAAATATCCCAAATCCATCCATAGGCAGGGCAAGCGGTGTCTGTTGTCCATTCGCCCAAAAATGTGTAAGGGTGTTTTTTGTCCATTCGTCGAGAGGCAGTGTAAATAATGTGTCTACTGTCCATCCGTCCAGAGGTAGGGTCTAATAATGGGGATACCTGCAATAATGCACAAGGTTCCCGATTCTGCAGGTGTTAAATGAAACTAGCAAAAAAGCTTCATGAACAAAAGGTACATGACTTTGCATATTGTATCTTTGCTCAGAATCCTTTCTGAATTATACAATATGCATAAAATAAGATAGTTTAGACTAGAAGAGTAGCTTTGAACAGTTAAGTGCTTTTTTGTGAGATGAGAATACAAGTTAGTGCTTATTTGTTCTGATTCTGAACCTTAGTGCCTATTTATCCAGATTCATTGAAAATTTTACACTAGGAAAAAATATACAAGTCATCGGAAAAAATGTGCACGACCTCAAAAAAACACCCACCCACCCCCAGCGTACGTTCCGGAAATTTTGTGTATGACATCTTTTTGGTATATACATTGTAACAGAGATATTTCTGATAGTTAGCTTTTTACATGGCTATTAGAGTTGTACGCCAACTTTAAATAAATTATTTATTATTATTATATTTACATGGCCAAAACCGGAAAATAAAATATTCCTCATCTGCGAGCTTTCCAGTCAATTAAAACACCATAATTCGTTTCCAGTCCACATTTTGACAGTAAAACAACCTGGTTGCTTCTATATCGACTTGGAGAGTTTCATTAGTGAATCTTTTCAAAATTTTAGTTGTACCTAGGTAATTTTGGAACTAACTTCTTTTAAATTTTCAAACAAACGGGCAATAAGTTTTTGGGACATCCGGTATGCCCTACTTACCAGCATGGGGACATCGCTCATCAATTGCAAAGACTGTGTTTCCATGTCGGAATACAGCAATTTCTTTCTTGTTTTGTAAAACAAGGTGTCCACTTATTCTGTTCATGTCAACAGCTGTTAACCTTCTTACCAATCCCTTTGGTTTTGGAGCTTGCTTAACACTGAAGTCATGTAAATCTGAGGGTATAACGAACATTCATTATTTCAAAATGATTTTGTAATATTTTTAGACTTTTCGAAAGCTGTTGAAAAGGTTTCCCATTTTAAACTCCTAATTAAATTACAAAGATATGGTTATAAGTGTCAAATTTTTTTGGTTAAAAAACTTTCTGAGGAATCCTTTTCTTGTCAATACTATCAGGTGTACCACAGGGAACTGTCCTTAGTCCATTACTATTTTTGATATTTATATATGATAATGTACGCGTACGTACGTAATGTGCGTACGTAAGATAAATAGTGTCAAAGATGCCAAAATCTTACAAAATGATTAAAATTTACTATATAATTGGAGCAATCATTGGGATATGAAATTCAATGTTGAAAAATGCGCTCCATGTCAGTTAAATTGAAAAGAAATAATATCCACACAGATTACCACATGAACAACGAAATAATTGAAAAAGTTGAATATTATGAATATTTAGATTTTATATTTGTTCCAACATGCGATGGAATAAGCTTGTCAACCATGCTACTGGGAAGGAAAACAAAACGTTTGGTGTCTTAAAGAGAAATTTCTCACAAGGTTCTCAACAAGTGAGTGTGAGGCTCCCTGCCCATTTTGTCATATTAATAATAATCATCAAAACATAAGCGTTACTCTGATGCTTAGAAAATTAAACTGGGAGACTTTAGAGTTGCGTGGGACACCCTTTCTTTTAAAGTACGATCACAAAATGTTAAAAAATTTTAATTAGCGAACAACTTATACAAGGTCTAGAAAATTTTGATAGTACAACTTATACAAGTTCTAGAAATACACATTCATTGAAAATCGAACCAAAATTGATGTTGTTTAAAGTGTGATCACAAAATGTTAACCAATCACGTTGCACTGAAGCTTTTGGATTACTCTGAGTCTGCAACTTATACAAGGTCCAGAAATGCACATTCATTGAAAATCGAACCAAAATTGATGTTGTTTTAAAGGCTCATCTTTTACGCTGTCATCCCTAAATGGAATAAACTCTTCGAAAACATAATCCAATAATCAAATCCAAATATATTTCATGGATTATGTAAAGACCAACTCTGCAATGCTTAATTTGTAGTTTGTAGTTAATATTGTACTTGATGTTGCGTATTTGTATCAACCCTGACATTTGATAAAAAAAACATTAAACATTTATCTAAACATTTGATAAAAAAAGGGAAGGACCAACATGTAATCGTAATGTTTGTATATACTCAATAAAAGGATTAATCCCAAAATATATTATCCAAGTTCTTATCGTCTATCGTGCTCTTTTAAAAAATTAGAAAACTAAAAATTTTACAAAATTTTTCTTGCAAAACTCCATTAAATGTAATATTCGGAACTAAAAGTACTGTACGTATTCAAAAAGTAACCTGTTATGTATTTCGATGTTATCATTATTTGTTATATTGTAGATTAAATTATATGCGGTTTAGATTAGTTTCATATATAAACTAGAATTTGGTCGAATTAAAATAAGATGACAAAACAACACAAAAACCCTAGGGTCGTAAAATCTAAATATGGTGATGATGATGTGAAAAATTGCTGTGTGGTTCTTTTAAATGATGTTCATGGGTCCATAATAAGTCTGAACATCAGCGCGAAAAATATCAAGAGCGAGTATGGTAGAATTGATAACAATTACCTATGACTATAATTATTTTGTGGCTAATTCTATGTAAGTCTTGCAATTTTTCAATGATGTGGTGATACACTTTACATCCACCGACTCGAAAAGTGCAGTTGATAGCGTTTTATTTCATTTAATTTTTCAATAAAAACAACATTTCAGTCAAAAGAATGATTTAAAAGAGGCCTCACTTCCTTACAATTGATACTTCAAATTGCATTGAAATCTAAAACGTTTATAGTTCTAATTTTTTTATTTACAATATAAAGTCCATATAAGAAAAAGCTAAGAAATAGACTATGGACAGTACCGCATTACACATTGGACAACCAGGTTCTGTGCCCAATGTTCAGGCTTTATGGGTCTCCAATATTCTGGCAAAATTAATTTCATTATTTGGTTATTTTAAGGGCTCCAAAATTTTTGAAGCCTTTTAAATAAATTTTTCATGGAAAACTCAATTTTACCTTGAAAATGTTTTGCCATGGATCACTTTAGGTGGAACCTGGTACCACTTCTCTAGATTTAGGCGGAACCTGGTACCAAGCCGGTGTTCCAGGCAAATACTTAGTTTTTGAAAAAAATTCTGAACAATGATTCCAAAATGAATCTTGAAAATCAGGCTAAATTTTTTGAAAGCTAAAATTTGCTGTTTCATTTTGGCAGATTTTTGGTATAAATTGCTGAAAAAAGAGAAAGCATTTCATAGTTGCTGCATCTATAAATAGGCATTCATTTCGTAAAATGTTATGATTTAGGAGATCCAAAAGACACAGTTGAGACCAAAATATAGACCTCTGGTTTGGGGTTGGAGGCAAATTTGAACTTTCAGGAAATTTCACAACTCTTGATGTACAAATAATAACAAACTAGGTATCAATTTTTAAGTTGACTAAACGAGGACTATTTTAAAATTTGTTTCGATATATTAAAAATAACATACAAAAACCCCCACCAATATAGGTAAACTAATCGAGAGAGGCAGAGCCCCCCTTAAAACTAATTACCATGAAGAATAACAAATTATTAAATTATTAGAACTAAACAATGCCAGGTGAGAGCCTCAACTATAAAACCATTAATATTGTTCATATGCTTTAAAAGTCTTGATCTTAACACAGTAATTAAATCTAAAACTTGTATTTTGATTGTAAGCGAATTCCAAAGAGAAAACCACAATATTTAACTGAACAGTGAGAAAAGCAAAATTTGATTTTGCAGGTATGATTTGACAATGATGCAGGTATGATTTGACAAATTAGACAATCAAACACAAATTTTGTTTTATTAGCAATAAAATAAAATGCACACGGCGTGGGATTGTATTAAACATCGGATTGCAGTTTCAGTGCTGTTTTGAAATGTAAACAAAATTTTGTTCACACCACACCAGACTGGAAAGTTTGTAAAGCGCGCGAACAATAGATTTGTGAGACGTGACGAGGTGAACAAGTTATTGCCCCGCATGACAAAGTTTCCAGTCTGGCACCAACAGAGACACAACAAACACAAAATTTAAATCGTTATTTTGTAATAGTACAAAATTCTTTCTTACCCTTAAAATTCAAATTATCGACACAAAAGAACATCTCTTCGCTTTTATCTGTAGCATTTCCAGCAGTCTCGATTTTTTTTGCTTCAAACTCAACTGACATTGAAGCCATCTCACGTTTGATGCGATCAAGCGAATAATCTTTTTGGAAATCGGAGCCGCCATTTTCTTTATCATCATCATATGCAACCTGGACCTTGGCTTTTTTTGATTTTAGTTTACTTTCTTCTTTCTTAGATTCATTCTTCAATTGCTTGTTGGTGATTGGGCCCATTTTCGAAATAGGGTATTCTTGATAGAGCATTTATATGATTCAAGGCTTCAGTTCTTCGAGTTTTGTTAGAATTCTAGGCTTGCCGGCGCCGTCGTATTTGTCTCCTTGACTTCTTCTTCTCTTCCCGTTTGCTGTAAACACAATTTTCTTTTTGTTTTGTTGGCTGTATTATTGCATTTAAACATTTGCTTCATTGTTAACGAACAAATAAGAAGAGTACCGTCGGGAATTACCCGTTCACACCTTGAAGAAATGTGACAACAACAACAGCTGCCACCGACTGCATTCCATTACTCCCTGCTGCATTCTTTGTCTTTTGCTCTGATGAAAACAATAGACAAACAGCCCTTTGTTCTCTGGAAGATTGCGCGGAGAAATGGTGCGAATGGGCGGAATTTTGCTGCGAGTAAGAATATACCCTTTGTTGTATATTCGGAATAATATACCCTTGGTTGTGCTTTGGTTACATTATGAAGGCCCTCCCAGGGGTTTTGTGCTCCCTAGTTCCATGATAAATTCACAAAAAATTTCCGGAAAGGCGGGAAAGTTCCACAAAAACCCTTTCTGTTCCCTTAATTTTAAATGTTCTGTTCCCTGTTCCCATCAATAAAATTGTGAGTTCACTTGTTCAGAACCCCTGAGATAGAGATATAGGGCCTCGTTATGGATGTATCAATTACTTGCCGACATGCCGAGAGCTTTCTAGCTTCTTCCGTTTTCCATGCAGTTTCCATTCTGTGATCATTTTAATACAAATTAGGAGGGCACTCAATCTCAACCAGTAAATAATGAAAAAAACCTCACAAAACCACCCCATACAAATATCCAGAAACAGGAGAAAAGAAATAACAAAAAACACAAAAATCCTAAAATCAGTTGTCGATGTTCAGATATTTGACGGACAATTGTCGGTTTTTTCAAATATAACAATGCATATGTACCGCCATTTGACATATGTCCCAAAAATATGTACCCCCATTACCAAAGACTGTGGACATGCGACCAAATAGTCAGTATTTCTTTCTTCCTCGTTTTATTTCGCAGAGTCTAACTTGAAATTTGAAATGTTCGCCTAGAAAATCTTCAAACTTACTGAATCGGAACGTTTTAAAGCTCAAATACGTATGAACCTCAAAAACAGAAGTCTGTTATTTTTCATTCTTTGAAGTGAAAATCAGCGTTATGAATATTCAATGAAGTATTTAAGGGAATTGCACCAGGACTGTCGAGAGCCAACTCAGGCCCCGGCGTAGTGTTAGATTTCGGGCTCCTAGAGCGAGGGGTTGAGCGATCAAAGAACTCTTGGGGGATCCGGGGGCACTACCCACGGAAAATTATTAGGATCGCCGCAGAACGCTCCTAGAATGATTTTGTATCCGGATAACTAAACAAGCAGTGGCTAGAAAGTTTACTTCATACACAAAGTTAGATCGCTAAACTCTTCCCTATAAATATTTGAATAATGTATGAAATACCTTATCCTCTCCGTGCTTTTTTTTCTGTTGCTAAGTTTTAGCAAAATCCCATCTTGTCTTGCTATAAAAGCGGCTTCTTTTTTAAAAGATTCTCAAAATTAATTGCCCTTGTTAGCCTCAACGTTCTTTATATAAATACAACACAAAAAAAGGCCACGCAACGGTGCTGAGGATCTAAGACCCTCAAATCTAAGCACCTAAGATCAAAGGCTGCGTTTACACGGTGCCGGTACAAAAGTGATCCGATACAAAAAGTGTATCGGATCAGCCTTGCGTTTACAC